>CM076571.1:999026018-999203156 GCA_034641835.2 Pinus albicaulis
ATGGAACAAAACTTGAAGCTCACATTTATTGAAGGGAATGAATTTGAGGATGCAACTAAGTATAGATAGCTTATAGGAAGTCTTATCTACCTGACCACCACTAGACTTGACATTTCATTTGCTGTTGGAATCCTCTCAAGGTTCATGCAAAAACCTTGTGAAGGACATTGGTCTGCTGCAAAAAGAGTGTTAAGGTACTTGAAGGGGACTCAAGACTTTGGACTCAAATATACACGGGTAGGCGACTTCAGCTTGATCGGATACTCCGATTCAGACTTTGATGGCGACAAAGAAACAGGGGGTGTCTACTACAGAGTTACACCATGAGTCTTGGATCGGGAGAGTCGTCTCATGGAGATCACGCAAACGAGTTAGTTCCAGCAGATTCCACGACCGAGGGTGTAAATAGGAAGATGGAGCATGTGATCATGAATTCCAAGTGATTATAAAACTAGAAAATTGGAGAGAAAGTAAAGGACTCGATAGAAAAAACTTATATAAGAATACATAAAAGAATCTCATGTCCGAAATAAGCATGTCGCAATTGTATATTTCGATATCAAACTATTACAATAGTGGTAGTGTCAAGTAAACATCTCCCAACCCCTTCTAACTCTAAAAATATCTCCTTTATAGAGTGAGGACTCATCAAAATGATATGCCACCTTACTCACCTTGAATTCCCACCTTAGAGACCTATTTCAAACATGATTCTATCACTTGGAGACTTCCTAGGGATATTTATGTTTTGTAGAGTTTGAATACAAAAAGGACTCTTCTTTCATTAATAGTTCAACAAATCAATTTAACAACCCTTATCAATCGCAACCAAATAATTTTTCTGAGTGTACTAGAGTGCTGATGTGTCATTATGCCATGTGGATGCTTGAGTTTGGACCTCCTCCAATTCAAATTTTACAAATTTTTTCACAAATTTGGTTAGTGAAAATTCTGAAAAATAAGGCTTCAAAGATGAGTATAATTTCCAAATCCCTGATGGATTTGCGAAAACCGAGAGAGTTTTTGTGTAGATGAACTCTGTGTCGAAGAAAAATATCCTTTTAATACCATCTCCATCTCGTCCATAATCTACATTTGAAAAACATGTATAAAACAGAAAAATTCTGTTTTTTGAAAAATAGGGCCGAAATACATCCCTCGTATCTCCCAATTTGTAGCACCTTTGAGAAACGTGAAAGAGGTTAATGTTATTTGATATGTTATTGATAATAATATCTTTCAATTTCTTAAAATAATTCTCTGTTTTCCCATAAACGACCCTTGAATTTGATTGCTCAAAAGTAAAAAACAGAGAAATTCTCATATTTTCTACGAAATTATTAGCCGGTTTAGTAGCGAAATCGCCTATTTTACACTCGAATTCGCTACGAAAATGTGTAAAACTAGCTAGTGGCTCTCTTTTTAAAAAATTTGATGACTATGCAAGTGAACCCAAGGTGGATTATTGTGGATATGACCCTAATGACAAGAATAATGAAGTGTCTATGACCTATAATAAACATGATTAAGTGAATTTATCATCAAATGAATGATCTAACCTAATGAGACAAGGTGAATCTTATGATGACCCTATCCATCAAAAATTAAAAAATTATATGTGATAACAATTTTGCTTGGGCTAGAGGTTCTTCCATTGTCAACTCTCTTTCTAACTTTTTGAACTCTATCACTCAATCTGTTTTGATTTTTGTGCTTCAACCTTATGCATCATCTGTGCCAATTTCTTTTCATCTTCTAGAATTTTTACTTGTTCTTTTAGTCTATTAATTTCATTTGTTTGGATTGACATGTCTTGCATTTCTTTAATTAATTTACATGCTTCATCACTGGGATGAGATGCTGATGTTGTTGATGTAGTAGTTGTTGTTGCTGAATTTTTGTTGTCACTTGAATTGTTGTAGTAGTGGGGACTGTTGTAGCCACTGAAGTTGATGCTTAAGCTATGGGAATGGAAGTAACTGTAACTACTTCCATGCTTTCCTTCTTTTCTTGGACCAATTTATCCATCTCATCCTCCATCTCTTTCAGTTGAGTTTTCAACTGAATGATGAGATTCATCATTTCATCTTTTTGGCTTTCATTCTCCAAAACTTCTTTAGTTTGTGGATGTTCAGTGGGAGGTAATTTCAACCATTTTTTCAATGTAAAAATGTTTGCATTCTTCTTTTTGATAATTTGCTCAGCTGCTTTGATGTTCTTGGGATCATATCCAACCTCTATGACCAATTATTCAAGTGTTTTAATTCTATTATCCTTGGCTTGTGAGGAAGCCTTCTCTAGTTTTAACTGTGCTCTGATGTTTTCTAGAGAATTTTGCATTTTTTGGACACTCATAGCTTTGTTGGTCATAGTGGAGTATATCATTTCTCCCGATTGCTTATGAAAATCAATTTGATCTATAGGATGAACATCTTTAGCCATGACTTCAAATGATTTTTTCCTGTAGTCTGTTGATGACTTTGGAGCTTGCACTGTTGGCTGCAAAAAGGTCATATGAATCTTCCTGGTTTTAAAATCAAAGGCTGAAAGAAACCTGTTTTGGTCACTATGAGTTTGTTTCCAATATTGGGCATAAGTCAAAACTTTCAATGCCTCATTCTTCAGTTTGATTTCTTTATACTTATCCATTATATCTTGTTATTTCTCTACTGGTTTTCTTGATGAAGAAACTTCAACACTATGTTGCTTCTGAATGATCTGAGCACTAGAGGTTGAAGGTTGATGAGTTTCCTCTAAAATAGTAGGAGGTGCATTATCCCTGAAAATTATATTTGTATCAATGATCTCAGCAGTGTCCACTATTTCTTCTTGTTCAATTATTGGATTCAACTTGGGATTATTCCTGTACATTAGTTTGAATTTGGTTTCAGTAGTGGTCTCACCAGAATAAGATCCTTCTTCTCTTGTTCTCTTTGAGTTTCTGTCTTGTGGGGCTGGAGTATGCAGGATAAAACTAGTCTCAACTGGTTTCTCCAACTCTTGCAAAGTATTTTCCAACCACTCTGACTAGTTGGAGTACCTTTCAATCTCTGGTTTGGACTCGTGGACAAAAGGAGTCAATTTGAATTTGAATCTTAGTTTTACTGATGACTCCCAAAGGATCATACTACCATTTGAAAATATTACTGATCTTGAAATCCTATAAACACTTTTCTGCTTGTTGGCCAACATTCCTATTATTGCAAATGAAAGGACCAAGTTGGTTCTTAATTTTAAACTGGTTTTTCTTCTTTGTTGATAGGAAATTAACCTCATCTGAGTTTAGGATCTGCCTGATGTATTCTAATGCAAATAACCTCATTGGGAGGTATTTGGGCAGCTTGTATGGAGTGATTTGGCATCCATACACCCTAATTTCAGCGTGGTTCTAGTATAAATACTAGTCTCCTGTTCCACTGTGTTCAAAAAATTGCAATACTTTCTTTATTTCTTCACTGACCCTAGATTGACTACTAATACTTAGCATGTTGACAACTAGATGAAAAAATGCATCAATGAAGTCCTTGTAGTTAAATTCCATGGAATCCTTTCTGATCAAGGATGTCCAGAAGACTATAGATTGGGGGTTACCCTCTGTGTCCAGTTTTTGAAGGCTAACTACAAACTTTTCTGATTGGAAGTATAGGAACAAATGAAAAAAAACTGATGAATACCTAAACACTCCTTCCTGTGGTAATTTAACTAATTTCTCATGGATGGAATCTGATATATATTGATCAAAGTTAAAGGTAAAATCTGGAGGCTTTCCTTGGGAGAATATGGGCAAAAATCCTAAGATAGAAGCATCTACATATTCATCTGTGAAGTACCCTAGAATGCAAGATAGCATTGTGACAATTTGTTTGGTTCTCTCTAAAAAGCTGAATAAGGAGGGTTACTCTTTGGGGTTTCCACTGATGGAGAAAGAAAGGTTTGGAATATTTGAAACCTCTTGGGAAAGTCCAGCTTCAGATATAATTCAGTGATGATTTCAATTAATAAAGGGGATTCATCAGGCTTGGGTTGGAATTGCAACATCTGATTTATGGATTCTGCAGTGATTGTGAACAAAATCTCTTAGCTAGGGGTTACTAAGGCTCTTTCATTGGGTAGATAATTAATTTCACAGAGTCTAATGATTTCTGGAAATTGGAAGGTATGTGGGAAGATATACCTGGGTAGGTTCGATTCCCAAAGGTGGATATCATCAGCCTGGTCCATGAATTCATCATGGCTCCAATGGTGGACCTCTAGGAGGTTGAAATCAGTAATTGTATCACTAATTTTGAAGTATTTTTCTGTTAGAGGGGTGTGTTCAACATCAATTATAGGTGGTTAACAGAGATTATGCTTTGGGAGGCCATTTAAATTTGCTCAATTATCAATTTATTACTTTATTTCTTAATTAAATGGTCTCAGGCGCTTAGGAATACCCGTGAAATGGGGTTTTCAGTTTGCAGAAAGGATTTTGGTTGCAGCAGAGGATTTCTTGGTCTTATAAAGCTTCAGACTAAGTTGGCAATGGTTCTGGTTGCAAAAGGCATGAATTTGAGTCTGGATAGGCTTCAAAATAGGTCGACAGAGGTTCTTTTCTTGCAATCTTTAACAGAAATGGTGGAAAAATATTTAAGGGAGGGATTTATTTCTTTTAACTGGATGTGGTTAATCAAATTGGTGCAGAGGTTTTAAATTTCAAACAGTAACTGGTTTCAAAATAATGGGTGGAAACAGATTAGTGGTTATTGCACGCGAAAAGGTGGGCTGGTGGTTTTTGGCTGGGAAGTACGATGAAATGTGGGAGCGCCACGTAGCAAATGGGCGGGGGTGCGAAACCACCCATTTCACACCCCCCCCTATGGCTTTAAAATTTGAACTATCTGGGGTGCGAAAACTTTCACTGGCCGTGAGATCAGGGGAATAAAAATATGATGGATGGAAGAGTTAAGGGAATTTGATAGGTGGGACCAAGAATGAGTCATGCAAAGGGGTATGTAATATATGTGGGTCGGTATTATTATATTCGATGGGTCGGGAAATTATATAAAATCAAAATTTTAGCATATAATGGGGGTTAATAAAATGTATAAATCAGGAGTAAATATGTGTGGGGTTTAATTTAAAGTGGGACTCGGGGATATATCAAAATGGGGTTTAAATATATAATGCATAAACTATAGGTTATAAAATGAAAATGGGGGTTGTGAACTATATATGCGGGATGTTAAAATACACTAGGAATAAGCGTTAAAATGACATCGGGGAGAGGTTTTTGCAGTGGGGCCCAACTCATTTAAACTTTTAAACTATGCAAAAAAGTGGGTTTTTCATGGAAAAGGGAAGTTAATTTTCAAAGGAAAAAATGGATTTTTAACTAGGGAAATGGTTTTTAGGAAGGGAAAAGGGGTGAAATAAGGGGAAAGGGATGAAATAAGGGGATAGGGGTATTTTACAAGGTAAAATGCCTTCTAAGAGTGGCAAGAGGGTTTTAAGCAAGGGGAAGGGGATTTATGGGGATATTAGTGATATGAAATGACCAATTGATGCTTTCCATGACTTGTAAAAGTGCTTCTACCTACCCTTTATTTACCCTAACATTTTTTCTTCATTTATTGGGTGCATTGAACTTGCTGACCCTTTATTTTTCTTTTGATGAGAAAACTAATCTAATTCTAACCTTATAACTTCCAATGGCTCAGATAAAGCTGATGAGCTCATTTTTATTCTCTACCTAACTACTAATCTGCCAAGATTAAATGGTTTGGATAGATCTTTATTCACTAACTATCAATACTTAAAATTTAAAAGCATGAATGAATCAAGATTTAGCTCTTTGATCATCATGAACTGTGGCATTTTTTACAAGCTGCAAAAAATTTTATTTACAAAAAATAACTAAACTAAGAGTAGTGGCATTTGAATTTGCAACACTTTCATGATCTATTTTTATCTTTCTTTTTCTGGGGTTCATACTTTATTTTCTTTTTTTGTTATATTTTTCTTTTAGTCCTTTTATTTTTCTTTTAGGACTTACCCTCTTTAAAATTTTTAATATGGGAAAACATTCGCAGAAAGAAAAGTATGTACAATATTACAATTTTTTAACATAGTCAATTCAAAAGTATTATCCCTATTATTATAGGACCCTAACAGGTTCCTAGGCCATGTATCTCCTCCTTTCTTAGTGTTGAAAATGTTAGCATTAGGGGAATTTTGAGGTCTAAAATGGGACTCCTAAGGAAATTATAAAATAATAGTGGAAGTAATAAAAATAGATTAGATTGCATGATCAACTTTTAGAGGGAAAAAAGAAAAAACTATTTTTTCAACTTATCTCCCTATGGGTTTACTCAAATTTTGAGTGGGAACAATCGTTGCATGAATTATTTGATTCCTCATCCAAGAAGTAGCCATGTTGCATAATTTTGATGGACCTTACTACACTAAAAATGAGAAATACATGAAAAACATTATTGCAATCATGTTTTTTCATGTATTTCTCATTTTTCGTGTAGCAGGGTCCATCGAACGTATGCAACATGGGTACGCATTGGATGAAGAATTAAATTTTGCATCCAACAAGTACTCATGCTCGAAATTTGAGTAAAAACTGAGGGAGATAAGTTGAAAAAGTAGTTTAATTATTCTATTATTTTTTAATCTTTTTACTTTTTTACCCCAAAAATGGTGAATCATCCCCCATGGCTGACATCATCATCATCTTGAATCCCATTGGTTCTTCTAAAGTTTATTTTGGTTGTACATTTTTCTTAGGAGGCCCATTTTAGACCACCAACATATAGGTGGTATCCCCAATGTGAATTCCTAATTAGACCTCACACCGTTTGGAGTAGCAGCCCCATCCCGAGTATCTGCCTGACCACCATAACCGAAAGGTTCATATTGGTTTCAATAGATAACATAAGAGATCATATACATAACCCTTGAACAATAAAGTAAGTTGACATTGTGAAACACCAATTGAAATGTGTAAAGTGGGACCTTCAAGTGGGGGGAGACAAAAAGTGAGCATCGAGAAGGAGACACACAAGAAAAGAAAGATTTTTTAGCTATATAGTAAATTAGTTCACATAGACACAATGATCTTTAAACCACATACAACACACCTTCAATAAGATAAGTACCGAGGCCTTCAAAATATTACAATTTCCTTAGTACATATGAATGAAACATATATATAAAACATCCAAAGAATAGTCCTAAGACATTCACAATACATGCATGAAAATGTGATGGCTCGTCTGTAACCATCTCCTCCCATATCTACCCAATTTCATCGTCATGCGAAGGAAAACATGAGAGGAAGAGCTACTATGACATGAATCAACCTCCTAAGTATAGTTAAGGAACTGGAATTGACAAACCAAAACTTTACCTCCCTTCCTTAGGAGATACAGGACCCCCAAGAGCTAAAACGCCCCTCCACGTGCCCAAACCCCGAGGTAAATTTATTTTTAAGTGATCTAGACTCCCAGCCGCAGGCATATCAATGAATAAATTTGACTATAGGCCTCCAGACGCATGCATAAGCCTACAAGATAGTGATTGTAGTCCCATTTTCCCAATTTTGTGCCTCCGACCACAGAATATGAGATACCTTTTCAAGTCTAGTCTCTAGACCACTACCCAGAACTCGATGAGACTTTCCAGAACAATAAGTAACACAAAGAAAAAGCCTTCAACACAAAACTTGATCAATGACTTGACCTAACTAAGCCTAACCATGATAGACATTTCATCAAACATACGACAAACATGTAATATACAGGTCATGAATTCATATTTAAACATAAGGGTCTAATACTTATCTAAGAATCATCAAGAAGGTCTAATGCCCTCTCATAATAGCTACAATACAATTTTTTAGTGCATGTATCCATCAACCATTCACATATTCATCAAACATGTCAAGAGCCATAAGCAACGTACATCATATATCGAGCATATAAACTAGAAAATATGCTCATAGATCACA
The DNA here is from genome assembly GCA_034641835.2 of Pinus albicaulis. Taxonomy (NCBI): domain Eukaryota; kingdom Viridiplantae; phylum Streptophyta; class Pinopsida; order Pinales; family Pinaceae; genus Pinus; species Pinus albicaulis. Next base: position 999,034,012 of record CM076571.1, read on the forward strand.
ATAGAAAATAACTCATATTAACACATGAAAATTCCAACCAATTTAGGTAATTCCACGTACCACCTAACCATATATTGGGCTGAACCAAATATTTCTTTCACCCAATCACCCTTGCACCATATTCTAATGATAAATCTTGGATCTCATGGAATAACCAAAATAAAACCAAACCAAGGCTTCCAGAGTCCAAACTGCCTCAACCCTCAACCAATGATTCCATCTCACGGCCAGACCTCACTCAGCCATCACCAAATCGGTCTCTACCCAAGCTATCCAGGGCTCCAGAGCATTTGTTCCAACCCGACTCGAGGACTAGTAACTCAACCCACAACTGCCATAGGGCTCAAGATCATTTGTCCAACCAAGGATCCAGGACTAGTAACTCAACCCACCAAGGGCTCTAGAGCATTTGTTTAACCAAGGCTTCTAGGACTAGTAACTCAACCCAAATTGTTCTAGGGCTTCCAGAGTGTTTGTCCAACCAAGGCCCCAGGAACTATTAACTCAACCCAAAACCATAAGGAACATGAGAAATAATCAGAAAACAAATGGGAAAACCCACAACACCATGGATATTCAGGAAATGACAAGGCTAGGAAAAACCAATGTCAATATAGGAAATCCTCCATGGCAATGACAACTCATAACCAAGAAACAACATGCATGCGTCATGCATGCCAAAACTAGCAAGTAAATCATACATTTAACTCGATACATTCAACTCGATGCCTGCAAATAAATCCCATTGTAGTTATTGATCCACATGTTTCCTTGTGGTTTCCCACTTTCCTTTGCCTTCTTTTACAAATCCAATGAAAACTAGAGTGCTCCAAGCATGCTCCAATAATGCTCCAATATTTCTATAATTGTGCAATAGTATGAGAAAATATAATATAACTCCGAAATGGAACTCACAAAAGCTAACACTAACTAAAGCCATGAATTGATCCTCAAAATGCTTTTTATCATTGAGGCCTCTAATTTCTTCATTTTCCTTCATTTTTCCTTCAATCTCCATCTCATGAAAATATGTGACCTTTCACCTTCCTTTTCTCCTATTTTCCATTATTTTCATAAATAAAATGGCAATAAATGCATATTTTCCTTTTCAATGCATTTTCCAATTTCCTTAGCCATAATAAACCAAAAGTGACATCCACTAGGATTTTTTTCCCACCACTCATTTTGGAATACGTGTCACATGACCTTGATATTATGTTTTTTTACATGTAAATTAAACCATGGGTTGTTGCATAACCCTCCCCTTTGGGGGAACACCATCCTCGTTGTTCTATGACACCTATGACCAACGAACCATTGAAAACAAAACATACTTCCCATGGAGCTTTATAACACAACTTGTTGCAGTATTTACAATAACCATTACCGAAACATGACAATCATATTGTTTACTGGAGCTTTATAACGCAAATCATTACAATATTTACAATAACAACCACATATACACTCTTGTGCATTTGATTCAAACAACAAATAAAAGGATATGATGACTGCATCAACAGCAAGGGAATCCATAGGCTCACACCTCCACCCTAAAAAGTAGTACCAGGATTCATGTCCTTCCCAGGAAGTCCAAAATCCACTGCCAAAGTCAAACCTGCATCCAATGTCCAACATTATGATCCTTTCATTGCTTGTTCCCTCAATGAATAGTTATTAACTCATTTGTCCAGGGTACACCCCCAATGTGTTTATGATTCCATCTGGAAATGCTAATGACCAAACAAATTCATTCCCTGGCCTTCCCTTCTCTGCTACAAAATCCCTCGAGCAATCCGGTCATCTCCTTTTGTGTAGTCACTCACCTTCCAAGTTCCGTCGGCATCCAATTCTCTACTACATTGTGCCTCTAGTGACCCCTCCCTTGGAAAGGTTTCCTCGCATCAGAAGGTCCAAAAACCAAGGCATATCCATGCCTCCAAACCATCATACTAGTCATAGCATGCTCATGGAAATCAATGGAAACTATTGGGTACCAGTGTCCCACAATGGCCCTACTCCTAAAGTGATTTATCATCATATTACTGCTTGTTCCAATTCCTTTTGTAGCTATTAATTCTTGCAGTTAGTTTCAACCACCAAAACCAAGCATTTCCAACCACCCAAACCGGGAATTTCCATGATTTCTTGTACCAAGAACATAATTTACATTAGATTCAAAATAAATTGAAATAAGCTCAAATCATACCTCCTCAGTGGCCTGTCAATAAGGTACACTGGTAATTATGTTTAATTCCTATCATAATAATTCAAAATAGTTGTTTGATCAAATCATCATGTATAAACATATCACATTCGATTAGCTCAAAATGAAACCCTCATAATCAAAATCATATATCACATGTAACCATCATAAATCACATGCATAATTTAAACTAAAATATAATACTAATATGTATCCTCGCATTTCTTTGTCCTTTTTGTACCCTCACGGGATTAGTTACGAAACCCAAAAATCACCTAATGCCTTTTTATCTTCAATCATGTACACATACATGCAATGTACATCACACAAGTACACCCACACACAGTGTTCCACACAACACATACATGCACCTACACCTGGCATACAACACAACACATACACCCGTTGTACAAAAAAACACATACACCTACGCCTGGTGTACAAAACAGCACATACACATACACCTGGTGTACAACACAATACATATACGTACATAGAGTACAACACAATGAATACACATATCACGATACAATGACTACACAATACACATAACATAGTACCACATGTATAAAACACAATGTGTATGATATGTACACAATACAACACGTACACAACACTTCTTTCACAATTTGTACACAACACCACCTTCACAACGTGTACAAAACACCACCTCCACAACGTGTTCAAAACACCACCTCCACAACATGTACACAACACCACATGTACACAGCACCACCTGCACAACATGTACACAACACCACCTGCAAAATGTGTACATAACACCACATGTACACAACACCACCTGCACGACGTGTACACCGCACCATATGTACATAGAACCACTTGCACAAGTGTACACAACACCACATGCATGCAACACTGCATGTACCACATGTACATAGCACCACATGCACACAACATCACATGTACAACATGCACACTGCACCATATGTACACAACACCCCATATACAACATGCACACAACACCACATGTACACATCACATACAACATGCACATAACACTATATGTACACAACACCATATATCCAACATGCACACAACACTATATGTACACAATACCACATATACAACATGCACACATCACTATATGTACATAGTACCACACATACCACATCCACACATCACTATATGGACACAACATTGCATATCCAACATGCGCACAACATTATAAGTATAACATGTACAACAAATACACAACAATAGTACTACATTTCCTTAGGTCACACACTGACTCTACCAAGCAAGCTTGCTTCTAATGTCTTTCTACTATTCATGCTTGTTCCAACATGCCGCAAATCACATTTCTTTGATTCTGCTAATGTATCCCTGAGCATTACCTATCCATAAAATAATCATAGACATAGTATAATCACCCAATATAAATTCATATCCACATGATACTGGCCTCATAGATTTATCATGGCTACTCTTCCCACTAGATTCCTTAAAATACCAAGAACCTCTTCATGCCATTCACTTTCATAAGAAATCAGTCCTCCACAAGAATGATTGCTGACGAAACTGTCAGAAAATGACATATATGCATACATTTATACATATAAACATTAGCATAAAAAATTCATGATCCCTAATGGCCTTGTCATACAATGACATACATACATATATGTATACATATATAGACATTAGCATAATCATGATCACAACATAATCACCAAATATCATAAGGTCAAGGTTAAGAGAACATCCTTTCTTCGTGCACAACCTGCAAAAAATTGAGAACAACAGTTCCCAACATAGCTAAGGCATATGATGCCTCAAATCCATTCGCCTTAACTTTCTTATTACCTTTCTCATGACCATCCTGCCACCATCCATTTATCCGAATGGACCCAACTAATCTAACTTGTTATCGTACTCTTTCCTTCAGATTCCTTTTACTCATGCACCGGGCTTCATCCAAGTTTTATATTACCTGTTGGTTGCCACACAAATCTCCTCGAGCTCCATTAACTTTCCTCCTTCCCCAACCAAATCCAAAGACCCTCAAAGCATAAAAGGAAAGAACAAGAGAAAATAATAAGAAAACCATGAAAACAAATAACAATAAAACACCACAAACAAAGTGGCATGGCAATGCACTGGACAATCAAAACTACAAATCAAGCACAAACAAATCACAAAGCACCAAAAGTACAAAACTAGCAATAAAAACCATGAATCAACCCCATGGGTTCTTAATGCCTCCAAGGGTAATCTCAACTACAGAATTCTTCAAGATTCCATAGTAGCCTCTTTTTCCATGCAATCCTCGCATCATACTTCCATAAACACATATTTATCAGTGCATAAATAAATATAACAATATACCAATTACCTTACCTTGTTGTGACAAGCACACCGCCTTATAACTGAACACGTACTAGAAACCAATTGTTATACCTGTCAAATACATGTTCATAAATATAGCACATATCCACATAATATCAAATAAAATCAAGGTTAAGAAGACTCCATGTATTCATGCAAATTACTCATTCATTTGGATTGCGGTTTCCAAACATAGCCAAAGGAATTCTCACCCAATTCCCTTATTTTAACTTTTACCTTGTTGCAATCAAGTCTGACTATGTACTGTCACATCACCCAATTTATAGTTATATAAACAAATTAACTGTTACCTTGTCATGTTAATACCAAGCATGTTTCCCTGCAACTTTTCACACATTCCAGCCACATGTTCCAAAGATAAATACATCATATCTATTAACTTTAAATCAGTCTTTACCAAGACTAACAACCATATCATAATCAACGCACAGTCATTGGTCATAATACTACAACTAGCACCTACTTGCACTAAATTACATATCATCTGTCTCAGCACATATTGTGTTAGTACAACCATATTAAAACAAGATCATTCTTTCATGCAATCTTACATACACATATTCATATGATGCAATTAATAAAAAAATCAAAAAACCTTTAAGCATATCATGTTAAATAAAAAAAATAGACGATGTAATCAAACTCATACCTCATTGTATCTTAGGGGAGGCTATCACATCTGCATAAGTCAGTCCATATTAGTATCACACAATATCACAATTATATCAACTCATACCTGAATATCATAACCATGACCATCTACACAAGTCAATCTAGATTAATATGATACATATAACTTCAATATCTTAAATGAAATGACCATAATCATCATGCGTATGGCCGCAATGCATATAAAAAAAACTACTATCATTCATGACTATATGATGCATATGCATATGACCAAACTAATCAACTAGAATCTATTATTCATGTATCCACAACAACAATAGAATGACAAGCATGTGCATAACCATAATGCTTATAACAACCATTAATCAACGTTCTTGCATGCCCAACATACAAACCTATATGATGATCTTCTCTTACCCTGAGGTCCCGTGCTACAACTTTGCTCTAATAATCTACATCCCCTACTCTATCTCAGCCAACACATCAACATCAAAACATACCAATAACATCATGATGACACAATACGAAACACTGACTATTCCAATGCATGCATAACTACCACATAGACAACTAACATGCATGCATTACAAATAAATTTTTCCCATTCAGTCCAAGTGTTTGAACCATGCTTAGATACCACTTTGTGGTATCAATTATCATCCAAAGAGAACAAAAACCCTCTTTGATACCACCCTATAACACCATCCTCCAATATCTACCCATTTTCATCACCTTTGCAGGGTAAACATGAGAGGAAGAGCTATTATGACATGACTCAACCTCCTAAGTACATTTAAAGAAATGGAATTGACACAACAAAACTTTACTAGCCTTCCATGGGAGCTATAAGACCCCCAAGAGCTAAAACACCCCTCTAGGTGCCCAAACTCTGAGGTAAATTTCATTTTCAGTGATATAAAATCCCACTTGTAGGAATAACACTACATAAATTTGAATATAGGCCTCCATTCACATGAATAAGCCTGAAAGATAGCATCTACAATCCCATTTTTCCAGTTTTGTGCCTGCGACTGCAAAATTTGAGCCACCTTTTCAGGGCTAGCCTTCCAGATCACTTCCCAGAACTTGATGATAATTTTTATAATAATAAATGACACAAAGGAAAAACCTTTAACAAAAAACTTGATCAAGGAATTGACCTAACCAATCCTAATCATGACAGAAATTTTGTCAAACATATGACACACATGTAATCTACAGGTCATGAATGCATATTTAAACATAGGTGTATGATACTTATCTGAGAATATTCAAGAAGGTCTAATGACATCTCATAATATCTTTAATAACATTTTTTAATACATGCATTCATCAACCATTCATATATTCATCAAACATGTCAAGATCCATAAACAACATACATGATATATCTGGCATATATCCAACATATAACCAACATATAAAACAAAAAATAACCAACATATAGACAATGGAAACTCAGCCATAATATCACCATCATAATAAATACATATGCTTATATATCACAATAGAAAATACCTCATAGTAACATATGAAAATTCCAACCAAGTCAGGGACTTCCACATACCACCCGACCATAGATTATGACAAACCAAATATTTCTTTCAACCAATCACCCCCATACCATTTCTAAGAATGAATGTGGGATCTCATGGAATAACCAAAATAAACCAAACCAGGGTTTATAGAGGCCAAACCATCACAACCCTCAACCAATGATTCCACCTCATGGTTGGACATCACAAACCATCACCAGATCAGTCTCTACCCAAGTTGTCCAGAAATCTAGAGTGTTTGTTCCAACACGGCTCAAGGACTAGTAACCGAACCCATAGTTACCACAAGGCTCCAGAGTGTTTATCCAACCAAGGCTCTAGGACTAGTAACTCAACCCACCAAGGGCTCTAGATCGTTTTTCAACCAAAAATTTCAGTATTAGTAACTCAACCCAAGTTGTTCTAGGAATTCCAAAGCATTTGTCCAACCAAGGCTCTAGGAACTAGATAACTCAACCCACAACCATAAGGAACATGAGCACCAATTAGAAAACAAATGGTAAAGCCCATAACACCATGGATATTCAGGAAATGACAAGGCTAGGAAAAACCATTGTCAATCTAAGAAATCCTTCATGCCAATGATAGTTCACAACAAAGAAACCACATGCATGTACCATGCATGCTAAAACTAGCAAGGAAATCATACATGCAACTTAATACATTCAAAAAAATTCCATTGTAGATTCTGAACCACCTATTTCCTTGTGATTTCCCACTTTCCTTTGCCTTCTTTTCCAAATCCAATGAAAACTAGAGTGCTCCAAGCATGCTCCAATATTTCTCTAAGTGTGCAAGAGTATGAGAGAATAGAATAGAGCTGCAAAACTAAATTCACAAAATCTAACACTGACTAAATCCACGAAATGATCCTAAAAATCCTTTTTATCATTGAGACTTCTAATTTCTTCATTTTCCTTAATTTTTCCTTCAATTTCCTTCTCATGCAAATTTGTGACCTTTCACCTTCATTTTCTCCTGTTTTCCATTATTTTCATAAATAAAATGCCAATAAATTCCTCTTTGCCTTTTCAATACCTTATCCAATGCCTTTTCCAAATTATTTAGCCATAAAAAACCAAAAGTGACACCCACTAGGATGTTTTTCCCATCACTCAGCTTGGAATACGTGTCCCATGACCTTGGTCTTATATTTTTTTTACATGGAAATTCAACCAGGGGTTGTTACATCGTCGAGCTTTAATTATAAGGTGAAATATCCAAGTACACAATTATAATAGTGAGACACTAGTTCCAATTGTGAAACATTAAGTCACTTCTTTCTTCTGTAAAGAATAGTTTTTTTCTCTTATGTGAAGTAGAGAAGCCAAGACTAGATATCCAAAGCTTAAGCCTCCAAAATCCCTTTTCTTGAGTTATGAGGTTGATTTTATAACAAGGGGGATGACCTTCCATATACCCATGACTCTTAAGTTACCCTCATGACTCTTAGACTTCAATTATGACCTTTGGACTTCTATGCAACTCTTTGAACTTCTAAATGACTTTTGGACTTCTCCTAAAGACATTTTTTCTATATATGACTAAGTGACTCTTCATGTTCCACATATAAAACTTGGACTTCCACACATTAATTTTTGTCTTTTTCTTAAGGATACATCATTACATTCCACATGATGATGTGGCATGACACCTAGAGATACATGACTATTATGATGAAACTTGTACAAGTTAAAATTTGAAAATGATGACATGGACTTCATGATGAGGTGGCAATGCCAAACTATCTTCCTTGCTTCTTCATCTTTGATCTGGGTAAATTTATGATACCCTTAACCAAGACCTTTCACTTTGGTTGATGTGTTAGGATTACAATTTAATCAAAGTGTTAATGAACATAAATGAACAACGGCATGCTATAAAGGAGAGAAACATAACAAGCATAAGCAACATAGGACATTGATAATGGAGTTTGTCTAGGAGGGATTACATCTCTGGGCCTTAGTGTCAAGATGGTGTAGGCCATTGCATTAAGTGCTGTAAGGCGTGAAGATGTACATGGATGTTGTTTTCTCTGTCGTACAAGTAAAATTCCCTCACGCAGGAGTGGTTGTACCTCTCTACGATATGTTCCTCTATAGGAACTCTCATTCACAAGAAGGACTCCTATCAGTATGACAATAAATCACACATAATGACTATGAGTATCCCGCCAACATGGAAAATAAAGGGATCTCAAACAACATACATGTGATAATGAGTATCCCGCCAACATGGCATCAAAGGGATCTCAAACATAATACAAATCCATGATAGAAAGTACATCTCACATCAAGAACAAAACAAGATCCCACATCAAACATCAGTAGGGATATGTACAACACAATGCATCTCGTAGCAAAGAAACAAAGAAGTACATGAAATTAACACATCATATACCTCACACTAAAGATGAATGAATAATGGGATGCTCTGCCGCTAAATCTAAAATCACCATCACGATCGTGGCATCGAAAGGTGTGAAATCGACTGCTCACTTACTGAATGCTGACACCTACAACTCCACTTTGAAAAGTGGCTGAAAAACATAAGGCTTAGATGGAAAATCTAACTGCACCATCATATTCGTGGTGTCGAATGGTGCAAAATCAACTGTTCATTTTCTGAATTCTGACAAAGTGAAAATCTGGGCCTTGGGGAATCTTTTAGATTCCCCAAAGATTCCTAAAAGATGTTGCTCCATAGGGAATCTAGAAATATGCAACTCAAAACAGGAATATGATCTCACCATTGAGATCCTTGCAAAATTTCGAGAAGAATGAGTATAAATTTGACCTCATTCTAACACTGGCGATTTTCGGCCTCCAAGGGATCTGAAAGATTCCCTCAAGATTCTTGAAGATTATCCTCCATATGGAATCTGAAAAACCACTGCTCAAATGGAAAATCTGGGCGTACCATCGCGCTCCCTACGAAATTCTGGTTAAAATGCATATAAACTTTAATAAATTATGAAAATTTTACCTACTTGAGATCAAAAGATTCCCTTGGAAATATGAATCTGTCTCAAAATCTGTGCCTGCTCCTACCTCGAAATGCATGCTCCAACCTCTACTGCCTGCCCTAGTGCACTATGTAAAAATGGGTTTATATAAAATTTTTGTGGTGGAGTAACCAATCAAAGGTCGTTGGCATGATGGTTAAAAATTGGAATTAGTTAAGGGAGGCCGAGGGATCAAATCGCGCCTCCCCAACAAAATCCACACGAAGGTTTTATTTGGGTGCGTTTAGATTTTTGGTGTGGGTCAGACCCGCATTGAGCAACCCGCCCAACAACCCTGCACACATTCATGGTGGTAGGTATATATATGGATATATATGGTTGTTTTAAATTATGTATATGGTAAACAGTTGTATTATATAACATATGTTGTTATATGCTTTATAATAACCATATGCCATTTAAAACATTCATGTTGATTTATTTTAACCAACCATAATTCACCTTGTTTTTTGTGAATTGTTATATATATATATATATATTTGACCTATGGTTTTTAAACCATAGTTTTGTTTATATCATTTTTAATATATATATTTTTATATGTTTTATGTATTTGTTTGTTTTTTTGTGCAGGTTGAGGACCAATGGATAAGTGCCATGTGTCAACAGTTGAGGGGTTGTCATGTGCATCCCACATGCTCACTGGGAAGCCATGTGGCACACCATGGGCCCCATGTTCCCTACCTTAACAAAACTTCAAACTACTCTAACTCCCTTATACGAGCTCAGATTGACGCATCGTTCACACCGTTGCGAACAGGGCGACAAGCTCTTCAATATGAAGCCAATTTTTTCATCTTCCCGTCACGTTTAATTTCGAGATTTCATAAGCCCTCTTTGTCCTGTATATGTCTCTAGAGCCACCTAGATCAATCTTGGATTCTTGATGATAGATCTGATCTATGCTTCATTTTCATGAAGGATCCACTTTATTATTCATGTTCACCCTCCAAAGGGTCTTTTAAAAATATCAGAACCCTCTAAGCCATCATGCAACATCTTCTTTCTATCTCGGTCCATGATCTTCTTCATGTCTCCATGATGGCTTTCTTTTTTTCTTCTTCTCTGCAAGAGTTATTTTATTCTTTATCCTTTCCATCTTCTTTGAGTAACACCTTCTCATGCTAGGAAGGTACCCTTTCCAATGAAAATCATCATGAAAAAGTGAAATTAGTCTTAAAAACATCTATTCTATCACTACCTAGCTCATGGAATGATATGCTCATGATAGGCCCATGAGAGGGTTAAAAGAAGAAGTATTTATTAGGAGCATGCAATAAAACTCAACAAGTCTCACAAGAGGTCTTCAATGTGTGCTTATGCGCTCAAGAAAGATAGAGAGAACCTCAAGGGCATATGGATGTACTCTGAAGAGATGAAGGAGTAAGGCTACAGGCCTTCAGGCCTTCAAGGTGCACTCATGTACTCAAAGAGACTAAGAGGGCACAAGGGTGTACTTAGAAGAGACAAAGGAGTGAGGATTCAAGCCTTTAGGCCCTCAAGGTCCGCTCATGCACTCAAAGAGACTAAGAGGGCAGAAGGGCGCACTCTAAAGGGATGAAGGAATGAGGCTTCAAGCCTTCAGACTTTCAATGTGTGATCATGTGCTTAAAGAGACTAAAAGGGTGCAAGGGCACATGTCGAAGAGATGAAGGAGAAACACTCAATCCTTCAGGATGCACTCATGTTCCCAAATAGGGCGCAAATATTCATGCCGAAGGAGTGTGCTCAAATGGAGGCTTCAAGCTTTGTGATTGTGCCAAGTGCTCAAAGGGAAGGATGAAGCTTCGTGCTTCATGAGTGCACCATGCACTCTAAGGCTTCATGCATTTTTAGTACACCATGCGCTCAAGGAGGTCGCAGTTCTTCAAGTTGAAGAGTGTGCTCATGGTCCCGGAGTGCACTCGTTCTCTCAAAGTGAGCTTTTGAAGGCAAGAAGGTCCTTGGTTGTCCATAGTGCACTTTTTAGAGGATAGAATGTCCTTGTTCTTCTAAAGTGAACTTTCTCATCAACAATGGATGCTTGCTCATATGGAATGCACTTTTCATTGAGGGAGGCAGCACAAGGCTAGGTGAGTTATCCTTAGGAGGTACTAATGTATTGTGAGAGGGAGAATACCTTAGAAAATACTTAGTACACAAGTATGGAGGAAATATAAATCAATGCGGATCATGAATAAGTTATTCTCATCACCTATTAAGATAGTCAATGTCTTTAGAACTTGCATTGGGATGAAGGACCAAGAAGATATCTCAAAATGGTTAAGTGTGCTACCAACAGAGTAAGAGAAGAAATGCATCCTAAAATGATTCAAACATGGATCACAAACATAAATTCCATCAATACAAGCCAAAAAAATTCAAAGGACTCATGAACATTAATCATACCTTGAAACGACATCCAAGCGACACCTATTTCTAAGTGTGACAGTTGAAACATCAAATTAGAACACTTAGAACACAAGTTATGACAAAAGTGTCGAATGGGACCAAAATTTGCACTAAGATGTAGGAATATGCCTAGCTAGGAGGGTGTGCATGTTTATTTATGGGTTGGTATAACCATTGCATGGGTTGGTGAAATCCAGTAGACCAACTACACTCCAAGAGGCTATGGACAGAGCTAGAGATCTACATCATGCTTTACCCAAAGAAAAAGCCCCTTTTCAACAGAATTTCTCCTCTCAAGAAAAGGGTAAAGATGTGAAGTTTCTTCCCTCAAAGGAGAATCATGAGAAGAGATCTCTTGATGATAAATTCTAGAGAGATCTAAGGAGGAGAAAACTTTTCTTCATTTGCCAAGAGCCATGGGTACTAGGAAACCGATGTGTTGCAAGGAAGGCACATTGTATTTAGGTATTCTCTGATTAAGAAAAGGAGGAAGCAGAAGGTTTGGAGAAGGATACCAACGTTGTAGTATCAGGAGAGATTGCACCACTAGTAGGACGTGTGGAGGGATAATTTTCTCCAACTGGAGGGACTCTTGCAACTTTGCAGGGAGTTCCCAAGTATCTAACATTGAGAGTTAGAGGAACTATTCATAGGCAGAGAGTATCAGTGTTGATAGACAATGGGGCTACCCATAACTTTATTGATACTTAGTTAGTGCAAAGGAGGGACATTCACATGGAATATTTTGAGGGCTTCTCAGTTTTGGTCCCAGGAGCTAGAAACATCCAGTGTGCCAAATATGTTTCGTCATTAAATATCACTATGGGAACCTATACATTGACATACTTCTTTGTGGTTTATATTCCAGACACCAATGTGATATTAAGTGTTCAGTGGTTGATCACCTTGGGGAAGGTTACCATGGATTGGGAAACCTTGGAGATGGAATGGATAGAGAAGGGGAGTGGTAAGCATCAGAAGATCAAAGACATACACACCTATCCACCCCAGGTTGTCTCAACACACAGGATGGAGGCTGATTTGTGCAAAGGGGACATAGAATGGGAAGTAGAACTAACTATGTCAGAGGCAGGGAGCAAGGGTGCATCGGTGCACCCAGATGTACATTCTATTCTAGATCGCTATTATACAGTATTTGGAGATATTCCACCAGGGAGGCCACCTGACCGAGGATTTGAGAACACTATTGAGTTGGAGAAGGGGATCCAAGCAGTTATCACCACACCCTATAGGCATCCCAAAGCCTACAGAGATGATATTGAAAAAGCCATTTAGGATGTCTTGGCTTTAGGACATATCTGACCTAGCACCAGTCCTTTTTCTTCATTAGTAGTTCTGGTGAAGAAGAAGGATGGCACATTGAGGATGTGCATTGACTATAGGGCCTTGAACAAGAAGACAATGAAGAATCGATAGCCAATCCCCCGTATCGATGAGTTGATGGATGAGCTAAGGGGATCTAAGTACTTTTCAAAGATTGATTTGAGTTCGGGGTACCATCAAATCAGAGTGAGGGACCAAGATATCCCCAAGACCACATTTATATGCCACTATGGCCATTTTGAGTTCTTGGTGATGCCCTTTGGGCTAACCAATTCTCCGACAACTTTCTAGTCTTGCATGAATCACATTTTTCATGGTCACCTGATGAAGTTTGTATTGGTCTTCTTTGATGACATTCTTATTTACAGTCGCACATGGGAGGAGAATCTACATCATATAGAGGCAATATTATGCATTCTTGAGGAGAAAAATTTCTATGCTAAGCTCTCCAAGTGTGAGTTTGGACTCACAGAGATGCTCTGTTTGGGCCACATCATTGTAGTAGATGGAGTGAGATTTCATGAAGAGAATATTCGTGCTATCAGGGATTGGCCCGAGCCAAATAATGTCACAAAACTTCGGGGGTTTGTAGGCATTTGTACCTACTACCGGAAGTTTGTTAAAGGGTTCTCTCAACTAGTAGGACCCCTTACAGATTTGACTAAGAAGGGAACTTTTAGTTGGACAACCACAACTTAGAAAGCCTTTGATAGTCTCAAGGAGGTAATGAGTAGCTGTCTGATGTTGGTTTTACTGGATTTCACCCAGCCCTTTGTGTTGGAATGTGATGCTTCAGGAGATGGAATTGGAGCAGTATTGATGTAAGGGGGACACCCCATAGCTTTGGAGAGTCAGAAGTTGCTGCCACATGAGATATTGTATCCTATATATGATAAGGCGATGTTGGCTATCATGCATGCCTTAGCCAAGTTCCGAAAATATTTGGTGGGTAACAGATTCTGAGTGAAGACTAATCACAATAGTCTTCAGTTCTTTCTTGAGCAGAAGCAACTGTAGGAGAGGCAACAAAAATGGGTGAGAAAGATCTAAGAATATGAATTTGACATTGAATATATCAAGGGGAAAAGAAATGTAGTGGCAGATGCTCTATCTCGGAAGCTGGAAATGTTGTCTTTGATGAGTATGGATATAGATTGGAAGGCCCAGTTGTTAGGGGAGTATTCCAAATATTGATTTGCATATGAAATCCTAGATGGTCAGGTGACTGATGAGAGGTATAGAGTGATGGATGAGGTCATCTATTACCAAGACCAGATCTTCTTGGCTAGAGATTCTAGACTCAAGAAGAAGATTTTGTAGGCATCACATGATTCACCACTTTCCGGACATCAAGGATTCACCAATACATACCGAGCTATTTGGGAGAGATTCTCATGGAAGGGTCTCAATGAGGATGTTCTCCAACACATCAATGATTGTGTAGTTTTCCAACAGAACAAAGGATAAAACAACCATCCTACATGATTGTTGTAGCCACTCCCAATTCCGGAAGGAAAATGGGAGAATATTTCCATGGATTTCATCACCGGTCTACCTACAGTTCAGGGTAAGGATCGTATCCTTGTAGTTGTTGATCTACTAACAAAGTATTCACATTTCGTTGCTATTTTTGCATGATATACTACTTCACAGGTGGCCAAGCTCTTCATTAGATATTTTTTTAGACTACATGGTCTTCCAAAGACCATAGTCAGTGATCAGGATAGCCGCTTCATGGGTGGCTTTTGGCAGGAGCTTTTTTGGTTAGTGGGTACTGAGTTAACACTGAGTACCAGCTATCATCCACAGACCAATGGAAAAATAGAGATAGTAAACAAGTGGCTAGAAGGCTACATGTGAAACTATGTTTCGGGGCAGCAAAGGGAATGGCTGCACTGGCTCCATTTGGGGGAGTATTGCTACAACAAAAATTTTCACATGTCCATCGACATGACCCCATTTCGGAATCTTTATGGGTATGATGCTCTATCATTTTCTGATGTGATGTTTGGGGCAAGAAAGGCTCCTAGATCTAAGGAGTGGATTCAGGAGAGTAGGGATTTACTCCGGGCCCTGAAGGACAACATTTCTACAAGACAAAACCAACAGAAGTTATATGCAGAACATGGTCGGATAGAGAGGCAGTTTGAGGTTTATTATTTGGTCTATCTCCATCTCCAGCCATATAGACATTCTACACTAAAGGAGAAGGGGGCTGAAAATATTAAGCCTCGGTTCTATGGGCCATACAGGGTGATCTGTCATGTTGGGGAAGGAGCATATGAGTTGGAGCTTCCTATTGGAAGCGATATCCATAACATTTTTCATGTCGCATGCCTCAAGAAGGCCATTGGACAACATGTGGTTGCCACCATGGATCTCCCGCTTATTGATGATGAGGGTTGTCTGGTTTTACAACCAGAGGCTATCTTGGATACCAAGGAGAGGCAACTAAGAAACAGGGTGATTAGATAATATCTTATTCGATGGAGGAATCTACCACATGAGGATGCCACTTGGGAAGGAGAGAATATTTTGCAATATCCTTATTTACTGATGCTTGAGGAAAATCAACATTTGGGAGGGAAGGACTGTAATATTCCCAATTATCTTTTAGCTAGTTGGAATATTATATGTTGCTTCTATTCATAACTTATATGAATAAGTGGGGTAAAGAGACCCTTAAATCTCTTTAGTAGGAATAAAACCACTTCTAGTATGAATGTGGATCAGTTTAGCTAGCCGAAATAAAGAAACACTTGGTGTGAATGGGGTCAATGCATGAATATTGGGTCAAGGTTGACCAAATCAATAGTGCTGCCATAGGAGAGAGTGGAGCTAAAGGGAACAACGTATTTTTGGAGGAGGAGTCTTTGCATGGGAGTAGCATCATAAATGAGTGGGGCCAAGGGTGAGGAAGCTCACCAAGCATATAAGGAAAGTGATGGTAGCCATGAGATGCATCCAAAATATTATTTATGTTTTGTTCTTATGACTTCTTGCATGCTTTAGTTGTTTAGCGGAGTTTGATGTACTGTTTAGTACAAGGGTATTTCCAAGCGGGAATCCCACACTCTTCCTTGGGGGACTTCGAATTCCCACTCAGGAGAGGTATTCCAAGCTTCATTTCCACCATTCGGCATTGGGCCAAGCAACTACCTTCAGCCACAATGCAGTCTCCTTGAGGAACTGCGTTATTTTGTAGGGTGTTGCAGTGGAGGGTTGAGAAACCCTGTTTATGAGCTAGTTTCCTAGTGAGGGGAGCAGCTCTTCACCCAAAAATATAGAGAGGAGAAGTTACAACCATTTTCTTGTCATATTAGCCATATTAAAACAGTGCTTTAGTGATACAACATTATTCAACCATAGAGTTGCAGTCTGTACTTTTTGCATCTTTTGTATTTCAAGAAACCCTTTACGGGTTGTCTTGGGATTGTGCTTGAGGGACTAGTTCTCCATTTTTAGCACCCTTTGAGCATTATATTAGTATATATACTTGTTTCCATTTTCAAGCTACTGTAACCCTCACTGGGACTGCACTGTCATGTACTCTATCATTTCTGTTTAGTAGAAACATTTATGGTTTTAGTGTATTTGGGCATTGGAGGATTGTTTGCCTAGTTTGAGAATTTTTTTTCTCAACATATTGTACATTTTGTTGTTGTGATACATAATATAATGGATCTATGATTTTCTCATGTGTTTGTATTGATATTTTCTGTACATTCCAGTTTTATGTTCAATATTGCTGCTTTTCCTAATTTGGAATATTACACTTTAGCAATAGATGATCAAACATTTTTTTTTCTAAAAAAAACCAGAAGAGTTGGAGCATGAACTGAATGATTAATATAAAATAGCATGCTTATAAATTATCAACCACTATGTTCAATGGCCAAAAATCATTGAACATATATGGTTAGTGTAATTTGCATCATGTTATACTCTACAAGGAATGAAAAGAGGAGGCACTGAGAGGTCATACATTATAAGATAGTAAAATGTTATAAACATATTGATACTGATAAATATTACAGAGAACAATTACTATTGTATGTCCCATATCTTATTGATGAGAATAGTTTTAAGGAACAATATTAGACTTGGGAAAATGCATATTTATATTTTAACAAAATCATAAAATGCAATGAAAACAATTTCGTGAATGAAACAATGATAGCATGGAATAATATTGATAGCATATAATTTGATATTGCAAATAGAGAGAGTGAACTATTTGAAAAAGATGTACCTACATATGAAGAAATATAAAAAAAAAAACATGATCAAGAATATCATATCAAATCAGATTTTCAATATTTGTAACAGGATATAAATGAAAAATCAACGGTTAAGAGACCTTACCAACTTGTAAAACAACCATGTATATACCAGAAGAAATAGAATTATATAACATCATGAGAATGCTTAAACTATAAAAGGAAAAGATAGTGACAAAGAAAAAATCAAGATCAACCATTGTACGTACTTGTAACAGGTTGTGCAAGTGTTGGAAAAACATTTTCTATTATCACATTATTCCAATCTCTAATTAATTTGTACAACAACATATTGGAATATTACCCAAATTAGCTAAAATGAATCGTGAAAACATATATAGGAAATGCAACATTCAATGCGGGTGGTATAACGTTACATTATGTATTTCATTTACCATTTAACAAGACATAATATATTTTTCTTAAAGGTGATAAATTAGACACATTGACAAAACATTGCAAACAACTTTGTTTTATTCTTATTGATGAAGCATCTTTGATCGATTCAAAATTATTATACCAAGTTGAAAAACATTTATGGGAAAAAAAGGCATACTTCGTTGGCTTAATTTGGAAATAATGATGTAATATTTTGAGGTGACTTGTTACAAGCACAAATGATCAAAGATTCTCTAATTTTTGAGCAACTAATTTTATCAAAGGAAAAAACAGTATATGATTTCTGGAAAGAAAAAGTGAAATGTTATGAATTACATACCACAATGCAAAAAAAATACAACAAATTCATTGAAATCCTAAATATAATGTGAGTGAATTAACTATATGATGAGTACATAGAGTATATAAACAATAAGTGCCATAGACCTACTCCACTAGATCCATTGTTTCCATATATGTTTTACAGGAAAAAACATTAGAGGAAATTTCAGCCTAAAAGTGCCCATGAAAATTTCATGTAATTTCCATGTCATAATATGTAAACCATTCAAAATCCTTTAAATTTAAAAAGATGTACATGTAAATATTTTGAAGGGAAAAGAAGAAAAACTACTTTTTTTACTTGTATTTTTAGCTTATCTCGTTATACGTTAACCCAAATTTCACGTGTAGACACTCGTTGGATGCGGAATTAAATTCCACATCCAATGAGTACCCCATTATGTATACTTTTTAGAAGACATACATTGAAAAAATTGAAGATACATTAAAAAAACGTGTTGAACACGTTGTTTTAATGTATCTTAAAATTTTGTTAGTGTTATTCTTCTCAAAAGTATGCATAATGGATTCTTGTTGGATGTGGAATTAAATTATGCATCCAACAAGTGTCTACACTTGAAATTTGGATAAATAGATAAGGAGATAAGCCAAAAATACAATTGAAAAAAGTATTTTTGTTCTTTTCCCTCCAAAATTCATAACTCTTATTTTATTGTTTTAACTATTATTTTATTATTTTTCCTTAAGAGGCCACTTTTAGGCTGAAATTTCCTCTAGTTTGGATGTAAAAAAACATAATGAAAAAATATTACCGCATGTAAAGGAAGAGCTAATAGTTCTTGATGTGGTTGACGAATGTCGAAGTAAGGAAATAAGCTATGAAGTATATGAGAAAATAATGATATTTCCATCAAGAATCCTTATCAAATGAAATTTTCTCATTGATATATATACAATAATCTATAATACAAAGGATGGCCTTGTTAATGGTGCGAATGGGATATAAAAAAATATACGAAAAGTAGGAAAAATGTTGATGTGTTATGGATAGATTTTGTAAATCTAGAAATTGGTAAAATACAAAGAAACAAGTATCGTGAACTATATGACGAAAAAATTTCATCAAATTAGATTCAAATATTACATGTTGAAAAGCCATTGACATGTCATAGCAAGAGCTTTATAACTATAATGTCGAAATAATTTACGACACAACTAACTTGTGCTAGAATAATTCATCAATCATAGGGTTTAATGTTGAATCAAGTTGCATTTCATCTGAGTGGTATATCAGCACATGGAATATTTTACGTAACATTGTCACATGGCATAACCATGGAATCATTGTATCTTCTTCAAAAAATAACATAAAAGATCTTATGTTTGAATAAGAAAATATTAGAAGAAATGAAATTCTTAAGAACTGAAGTGTCGTGGAAATCATGATACATCGAAAGGTCGATTGCAAGTGCAAATAATTTAACAATTGCAAATTTTAATACATTAAGTCTACATATAATGAATGCTATGATTATTTTTATCCAAGAAACACCTAAATTTTCCACCATTAAATACTAAATTTCACAAATTCAATTTCAACATATTAAATTATCTTCATGGAGTACTTACTTGCATATAAGAAAACAAAATCAAACATGTTTTGCAAGAAGTAAGGATTCCAATGCCGAATATGCATAATAAATGTATATGTTTCTGCTTGTATTAGTTTCAAAAATAATTGAAGTAATAACAATATCAAAGGAACGATTCACGCCTAGTGATTACATTTTTATACTTATTGGAGATTTCAATATTGACATCAATTCAAATAGAAAACAAATTAAACAGTTATTAGAGTACACGCGGTCTGATCAATTACAAGAAGTAATGATAAATTTTATTTGTGGGAAGAAGACAATTATTGATCACATTTAGATAACTTTTCTAGTTCAACAATGTCATGTTCAGATTTTAGATTCATACTGAAGCGATAATGATAAAGTTCATGCTTGTATACACTTTGTGTGATGATAATTTTGCATAAGGTATGCATTTTTTTTTTGAAGCAGTAATGTTCATTGGAAATTATAAATGCAATACATCAAAATTTTGTATATTTTAGCTATTTTGTATAAGCTGAAATACTACATTTGTTTGTTTGTTTTGATGTGGAGACCAAAATGGATAAGTAATTAATTTAATTGTTACAAGGTGACAAATACCATATATTGCATAAATTGTATATACTTTCGAGGCATGCATATTCTTAAATCATTTGTTTTTGTTTTGTTTTGGATTTTTTTTCAATGCTTGGTAACTTAGATTTGTTAATTTTATTGTTATAGCTTAAGCTAATTTTTAGTTGCAAAAGTGAAAAAGATATGAAATATTCAAAAGTGTTACGTGCAATGTGTGAATGTGCAAAAGTGTTGTTGTCTTTTTTGCATATTTCTTTCCCCATACAACTCATTGCTTCCCACGTTTTCTTCACATACTTCCATCTGATGTGACACTTTTTCCATACATTCATGAAATCTTTTTAAAATTTGCGGTTAATTTTGGAACTAAAATTTATTTAGGGATGACTTTCCTTGATAAAATCGATAATATATTACATGTTTTCTAACAAAAAGGATATATGTTAACAGATAAGAAAACAAAGAAATTTTCAATGGTTGAATAAAGCTGCATGCATCCCTGAAAATTTTCAAATCCATGTTTTAGGTTATTTGTAAATAAAGGTCAACAATGACATAGTAGTGGGGACCAATTAAGTGATCAAATTGCTTCCTAGTAGGGATAACCGAGCATGTATTTTTCAGTGAGATTTATTATCGACATCCTCTAATCTAATTATCATTATGAAAAAGAATTCATACTTATGTAGAAGCAAGGTGCGTAGTAAATGGAAGAGATGGTTTTGAGATTTCGATATTTATTTGCACTAGTTTTCGTAAATGTTGGCTTAGTATATTCAATTGATATTTACTGAAAAATTTCCTATATATAAGATTTCACACTTGAAATTGTAACTGATTCCATGATTGCAATAGTAAAAAATAGTGATTATCTACATAACCAAACAATTGTGCAGTTAGCCGACAATGAGAATGTTATTGATTGAGAAAATGTTTTTAGGTACAAAATGAAGATGGATGATAGAGAAAGAAAAGAAGCTATTTTCATTGAGACAATTAAGTCATTTGTTGGTATCCATAATAAATTTCGCTGGTCTACTGCATATTAAAATTATGTGAATCTGTCAATGGAAGAGAAGAACAACAACAAGATTTGGACTAACAAAGTGGCAAATGTTGCATGTGTGCCAAAATTTTTTGATTTCAGGGAAATTTTTCATTTGTTTGCAAAAAAATTTGATTCAAGAACAAGAAAAAATATGCTACCAGAGAGGAATATTTCTATGACTCTAAAGGCATTCAAATGGATATTCAAGCTACTAGAACCTAATATGCGCTTAAAATTGTCTGAAACAAATACTTTCCTGAACCCAGAGGCATTTGTTGGAGATTTCAATTTGTCAAATTATCAGGTTCCTTATGATCTCTCTGTTACATATATTTATTTGTTTAAACAACCATTTTATGGAATTTTGTTATCTATGAGCACACGTGATGGGTTGATAAAATAAAACACATGTTCCAAAATTCATCCTCTATATTATTTATAACACATACAAAAAATATTGCATATTCGACTGGGTTGATAAAATTTGTAATGAATTATATTTTCAGTAAGTTAGTTTATCCAAGACCAATAGGTTCTTCATGATGGCATAGCTGATAAAAACTTTCATTTCCATCCATGTCTTTCGTGACTTGTCGTATAATCTTAAATTTAATGTGAAACAAGAACCAATGCAATTTTGGTATCCTATACTTTAGAAGCATAATGAATTTTTAATATTTTTTCTAATTCAATATGTCTTTGTAAAGAAATTCAATTTCATGATAACTGGATAACAGCCTCATTGAATATCTACACAAGCACAAGCTTTCCTATGGGGAAATGTTATGCATGAATAAAGACAAAGTAATATGCTAATTTGAATTTATGTATTTCAAGATAAGCCATTGCTACTGAAAAAATTTGTGATAGATAGGTATTTTATTGTTTAAGTGTGTAGGTAATACCATGACTGACTGATTATATTATAAAGAAAAAATAGAAGATAATTGATTTCTTTTCCATTTACTATTGGAGAAATCACAATGAAGAATGTGACTCATGTTGCAAAGTTTTTAGAGACTTTGCATCCTTTTAACTTAAGTGAAGTTAAATCCATTAAATCCTTTGGTAAGGAGGGTCTATTTAGTGAAAACTTGGAAAATATTGGGTATAAGAACTTGTTTCCACAAGTTAGAAAGCAAAGTGAGGAAAGTAAAAATTGCTTCAACAAAAAATTAAGGCCTAGTCATAAATGCTAAATAAATTGTTGAAGAATCAAGTATAAGTACTTATGCGGAGCAATATATACATTCCACAAATGATAGTGATCCAAGTTCATCGTCAAGTAAAAAAAAGAGAAAAGATATTGCAAATACGGAACTGGTTCATGATGGGCTATTAGGTAGCGAAACTGACAAGGAGCCCGATCATACATTCACTATAGAAAGAGCATATACAATTGTATAAATGAAATTTAGAAGTCCTGTGAAAACAGGAAGTGTTGAAAGAGATATACACATAGAAGTAGACAACATTATGCCACCTGATTCGGTTAGTGCTTGTTTGGTAGAAAATTAGAAAACAATGTAGAAAAATTCTGAAGACTTTACTATTTTTTATGATAATTGTGTCAAATTGAAAAATGCAGAGTATGGTAGGGGTTGTAAAAAATTGAAGATTGAGAAAGTAAAGGTTCATAAAAAAAGGTTATTTATCAAACATAAATTCTTGTTGATCTTTCTGGAATTGGAACCACATGGCTTATGGAACTGCATCAATATACAAATGACATACTTGCGTAGTCTAGTAGCCAATAAGAAATAGAAAACTTGAGACTAAAAACAAGAATATAATACCTAGAAGATGATATGAATCTAGGTCCTTTATTCACGAGTCCATTAGAAATATGGATAACACCGTTGGAAATTTCAGCCCCCAGTACATAACATAGATTTGATAAACCTATCAATCTCCTTAATGAGGTGAAAACATATATTATTAGTAATATATGTAAAATATTGCAAATTATTGAATATGCATAACAAGCAACTTTTGATTTGGAGAATTTAGTACAAAGTGCTAAGCCATTCGTCCAATGCATTGAACGTGATCTCAAAGGAGACAGATACTTCGTAAACAATGGCTTACCTTCTTTTAGCAAGAGACTTGATTTACCTTTTGATCTAGAGAAAAAAAGGTAGGAACTTCCAAACACTAATCAAATGAAGCAAATCAAAGGTGCATGGTATTATAGAATTATAAGACTAGAAAACATTATTTCTAAATGTGAAAACATAGGGAATCAAAGAGTAAATGCCTATTTCAAGGATGTACAGGTTGTGCAATATCTAAATGATCCACGCATCACATGCGACTCTGGATTAATTTCTAGAGAAACACTAATGGTTGAATTGTATATGCTTAAATAGTCAAAGGAAAGATAATTCAATATTATAGTTGATTTTAGTATAGAGGAAATTAGTGAATGACTAATTACTTTTGTTTTTTAAATATTAAACATAACTCTATTTTATCTATGCAGTTACAACAAGAAGTCATGGAAATTTAGAATGAGATATTCAATCAATGAGTCATAGGAAATTATAGTTTCTCTTATGAAATTTTACATCCAGGCCAAGCTTAAGAAATTCCTTGGACATAAAAAATGTGAAAAATAATTGATAGTTAAACAATATGGATATATGATTTTACGTATTGTGAGTGTTCTTAAATCATGCAACATTTGTTTTCATGTTTACCAGTGATTAAATGTTCAGGTTTGTTAGATTTTTATCATGAACTATTCCAATTTCTAAATGTAGTTTCTTGCTTTTCTTTGCAAGTGCCTTTTTCATATTGCGGTTCACGGAAGTCAAATTCCAGTCTTCACTGAGACAAATTCATTTAATTTTGTAGTTAAATATAGAGATTTAATAAGTGATTTAGGAATCAAACATTATTCTCTGCACCAAAAAGTTTCAAAGTGGTTTAGTATCGAAAATGTAAATTCAGTTATATAACGGTTTTCATTTACACATGCCATTATTTTTCCATATAGATTTTTTTTTAGAGTTAAATTGTCATTTATTACATGTATTTAATTCATTATAGAATAATTTTTTCTATTTTTTGAAATGTAGGTGTGGAGAGTTAAAGAAACAAAAAATAAAAATGGTCGTAGTGAATAAGCTAGTGAGATGGGATATTAGAAGAGTCTCATTATGCGTATAAGAAACATCTAGAATAAAAAAGGTTAACAACCAATAATAGTTTTATATCTAATATATCTATTACATTTGTAGTATTTATTTTAATCATATCTATGATTAAAATTGAATTTTAGTATTCTTGTTAGTGGAATTGTATCCATTATTGTTCAAGATTGATTGTGCTATGTTAATTCTCAGACTGTTTACTAATTTTGTGGATAATTTAGAGACAATTTTTTTCATAATTTTTTGAAATTATACCTTGATATTTTATATAGTATCTAATTTTATTTAGTTGTTTGGAATGAAAAATGAATATTCAATAACAATTTTGGCTATTGGAAATTTGTTACATCTTTGATGTTTATTTTAATCATATCTTATATAATTGACATTTGAAACTAGGGAAAATTCTTGTTATTGTAATTTTTTTCATTACTACTAAATACTTTTTAGGCACAAACAATGATTACTCTATTATAATTCTGAATTTGTTTACCGATTTTGTGAAATGCTCCGAAATGTTTTTTTGGTAAAATTTTTCGAGGATATGATTTTTTTTTTCATTTTCGTTAAAGACTTTTCAAGTGTAAATAGTGATCACTCTATTCTAATTCTGAATCTTTTTGAAAATTTTGTGAAGTTCTCTAAAATGTTTTTTTCACAAAAGTTTTTGAGGATATACTTTGTGCTTTTACCTATATACATTGTTTAATTTTACATAGAATTTAGCTTATACATTTAATAATATATACTTATTCAACATTTGATGAACATATAAACCAATATTTTCATGTCACAAATCACTACTTCATTTATTTATCAAGGGTGTGGTCCACAAACTTGTTTTACCACACAACACTTCTTCCTCACAGGTATTGAAAACACATTTAATTTAATATTGGATAATATGAGTTTAATTGACACATGTGAAATCACTAACGCATTTAGTATTAAACTAAAGCTAATAAAAAAATTCATTCACTCTATTTTGGTAGCAAAAAAATGGCTAATAGAAAAATAGCCTAATAGAGTAAATGTCCTTAACATTAGGAAATTGATAGCTACTAAAATTAATGTTTTCAATGTGTGGAGTGTCAAGAAGCAGTTGAACGTTTTTTTAAGTAGTAGCACTAGATATAATAGTGATAATGTAAATGTTAGTGTTATGGATTCATTTTCCGCACCTATGCACTCATCATTACCCCTTCTACGCATCTCTGCACATGTAGCCGCCAAACAATATGTCTTGGTATTTCGTAGTGTGGAATCAGGAAAACGATATTGAGAAAATATTGACCAATATTTTATATCAGTTAATTTGTTTGAATTATCCATTTGTAAAGAAGTGGAGGGAGATATTATTATGCGGAATATAGGAGAGAAGCACAATGGAGAGGAAGGAGAAATGATGAGTTAAAAGTTCATAGTATAGAGAGGCAATGAACATTTTCATTGTGTGGAGTTGAGTGGCATAATATATTTTATGGAGAGATTTTCGAGTTCTGAAAACTTCCGGAGGAATCATTCATTGTGATTGTTCCATACTTCCCACAATGATTTTTTATTTTTAATTTTATTTTTAATTTTCTGATCTATGAATTTTGTACAATGAAAACGTAACACGAATTATCACTATATACATCAACATTCCAGTTATTTGCATTGGTAGATCTTGGAATATTTTTTGGAAGGAGAGAAGATACATAAATTTGATACATTGTGTAGAGTGTAGAAGCTTCTTCTGAAACTCTGAACCCTGCACAATGTATCAACATTCCATACTTTGTTTTTGATGCTTAACACTTTTACTATTCTAAGTTTTATATAGGTGGCATATGTGAATATTTTCATATTTTCATTTCCTTTCATCGTTAGTCAAATAAATATGATTATATCGCAATAAACCACTTTATCCCTCAACCACACCTTGAATATCATAATATTCAACCTGATATTTTTGCCATAGAAGAGACTTTAGTGTATTATTTAACCTTATCCTTTTTTCCACATGAGTGTCTATAAAGGCTAATAGGAGTTTCTTTAAAAGATAAAGTTAAAAATACGTCAAAGTAATAGAACAATGGTGCAAAGCTTCACATAATGAGATAAATATAGGCTGAAGAACTATGTTACATAGTAACACTGCAAAAAAATGATTCAATGGACATTAGTTCAAACCAAATGAAATACCATTTTACTGTGAAAGGTAAAGCATTTTTACTGTCTAAATAATGACTGCGTAGAAAAAAAATATGTGCACGAGAACCTTTACATCACACTTTTCACATATCTACACACATATCTTGAAGGCACAAATTGAAGTTGTGCTATTTTTTTTCTTTCTCTCTTTGTGCATGCTTTCATGACTTTTATTATTTTTTGACACATTCTAAATGTCACATAAACTTAAAGAGTGTTTGGTGGTACACATTAACGTCTATTAGAAAATTAATTAAAGATTTCCTTTACGATTATAAAAAGTTACATTACTCCCAAATCATACCTAATCAGCATGTAATAAATACATTTTTCAAGTGCCCAATAACATTTAATCTAGTGCAATGTTTAATTATTAGTAGTTGTAAAAAAGAAATAATATGCAGAGCACTCTCCACTCATCGTTAAAAATAAATAAATGTAAACTATTTTGGCATTTTTCATCTAATTGACATTTACTCATCCCATTGTGCACCTTGCATTGATTATATGTCAAATAAAATTTCAATAATGGGAGGTGACGCCACGTAGAATACACTAGTAGAACCATAAAATCATTGTCTGCTAGAGATAGATGATTGAATTTGCACATAATATTTCTATGTCATTGTATTGACAACCTATACTACAATTTTGATGATGATAGTGAGTTCATATTTATTTTAGTTCATAAATTTCCAATACTTAGTTTATGTATATTAATAATATTAATCCAATAGCGGTCTGCAAAATTTAAAATAAAAAAATGAGATAATTTTGGACTTTCAATATTTGTTTCCACTACTTCCCATAAATTTTTCTTTGGTATTTTACATTTCTCTTTATTGATATTGTTCTGTGTATAAGATCTCACACGCAAAATAGTAACAATTACTGATTACATAACATATCTAGAAATCTATAGTTAAAGGAAAAGTTAGTTTCACTCATAGGATTAACTCATTTTATTTTATCCATAGGGGCTTCCAATAATCAAATGCATATAGATAGGATGTGAACATGACAATGGGTGAGAAAAATATGATTAAAATTTGAATAAGAAATTTTAAAAATGTGAAATGTGTTCCAAAAGTCATTGATTTCAAACAAATAGGTGAACTGTAACGACCCATTCCCACGTATATACAAAACGATATTAGCATGTGAACGATATAGGAAATTGATAGCTACACTTGCCTATACCGCCCACATCGCACTAGTACACCTACCTACTAATATCAAGAATTCATAGATTGGGAACTTAATATTAAGATTTCAGACTTTATATTAAATTCAACTAAGTATAAAATTTTATGAAACAAGGTAATAAAAGAAATGAAGTAATAAAGTTAAAATCCTTAAGTTAATGAATATTTAAGTTAAGATGAGCATGCAATATTAAAGATTTATATTAAAAGGTACTTAAATAAAATCCCACCTTTATACTACATTTGGTATCAAAGGTTCATCTCACCATAATACATAATAAACAGGATAGTATTGTACTAATATGGAGTTAAGTATATTAAGTTCCCAATCTATGAATTCTTGATATTAGTAGGTAGGTGTACTAGTGCGATGTGGGCGGTATAGGCAAGTGTAGCTATCAATTGCCTATATCGTTCACATGCTAATATCGTTTTGTATATACGTGGGAATGGGTCGTTACATACTTCCTCCCTTCAGAAAACTTCGTCCCGAAGTTTATGGTTTTATATATTCATAACATTATTGTGTTTTTAGAGATTAGGGTGATTGTAGAATGCATGTATTTCAAGATTGAATTTTCGTTTAAATAAGTATGTATCCGTAATTTAATTGTTACTTCCCATCTTCACCGAATCTCCAAACTATTCTAAAATCATCCTATCCTTCCTAACTATTGCTTGACCCTCTGATACCAAATGTAATAACCCTATTCCCAGAGTTCTAGAATTTGTACCTATTTGAACTTCGGTTTAAGTAAAACAGATCAAATTAAGACATTGAAATGGTATAAATTGAAATTTCAGCTTGCATAATTAATCTATATGTAGAAGAATACCTGAAAATCAGCACAAACTTACAAATCCTGAAGCGGCTGAAGATTAGCTGGTGATGTCGTGAACAGATCAGATTACTGGGACAATCGAATCCTCCCATACAAATCCGGGACTAATCCCAGACCCAGAGGATGTCTCCTCTGCCCCTGTGCCCAGATTTCCAAGAAGAAGAGACTCCTCCCCAAACACTGCAAGCCGGCATTTCCTTCTCACTTCAGCAGAAATCATTTCTTTTCCTCCCAGACATTCCCCCCTTCTCCTCCATACCACCTCCTTTAAATAATCTCCTTCCACCGCCTCTAACTTCCCGAAGTCTTATCCTTATTAATGATGATATTTTATGTATTTATGGTGGTATACTTTTCATTATGTTTGGATATGAATATAATCTAAACAATCTTCCTCCACCGCCTCAAGCTTCCCGAGGCCTTACCCAACCTTATGTTTACATTAAATGTTGTTATGGTGGGTGATCCCCATTAATGTGCGTACGTATACACATTTATAAAGGTGGGATTTTATTTAAGTACCTTTTAATATAAATCTTTAATATTGCATGCTCATCTTAACTTAAAGATTCATTAAATTAAGGATTTTAACTTTATTACTTCATTTCTTTTATTACCTTGTTTCATAAAATTTTATACTTAGTTGAATTTAATATAAAGTCTGAAATCTTAATATTAAGTTCCCAATCTATGAATTCTTGATATTAGTAGGTAGGTGTACTAGTGCGATGTGGGCGGTATAGGCAAGTGTAGCTATCAATTACCTATATCGTTCACATGCTAATATCGTTTTGTATATACGTGGGAATGGGTCGTTACATACTTCCTCCCTTCAGAAAACTTCGTCCCGAAGTTTATGGTTATATATATTCATAACATTATTGTGTTTTTAGAGATTAGGGTGATTGTAGAATGCATGTATTTCAAGATTGAATTTTCGTTTAAATAAGTATGTATCCGTAATTTAATTGTTACTTCCCATCTTCACCGAATCTCCAAACTATTCTAAAATCATCCTATCCTTCCTAATCTCTTCCACTCCCATCCTATCTGTCCTCTACAGGAATATGCCATGGCATCAGTTTTACTGATCCATTCATAGACCTCAATGATGTCAGAGTCGATTACGTCGACCTGACATGCTTGTAGGCATCCGGCAGTCATCATCACACGTCTAGGGGAGCGTGACTCGCACAGTCCTCCCATTACTCCAGGTATTGGAGGATAAACAGTGGGCAACACTTCCACTCCTCCCAGCAGGACCAGGGTCAACACCCTATCGTGGGATCTCATGGAGTCTCAATTGTTCTTGGAAATCTGTCATCACGTAGATTGTTCCAGTAATCTGTTTTTCTGCATGATACTCACTGGTACATAATCTGCAATGTAAACACTCGTACACATATTACAGCATATGCATCTATATTGCTCATAACCAATTGTTACCCATATAACAACCTCTACACATTCAGAATACTTTGATACGTATGATATCAATCCTAGAATTTATAAAAAGAAAATTTGTTCACATAGGTAT
Source organism: Pinus albicaulis (assembly GCA_034641835.2). Lineage (NCBI taxonomy): Eukaryota > Viridiplantae > Streptophyta > Pinopsida > Pinales > Pinaceae > Pinus > Pinus albicaulis. Next base: position 999,064,676 of record CM076571.1, read on the forward strand.
CAATATGTTCAATAAAATTTCTCATTTCAGATGCTGCTTCGGTTTAGTTTATTCATGTTCTATTTATGACGCACTGCTTTAACCATTTTCATTCTATATACCCCTATTTTCACTTTTCATATTCACAATGTAGTTACACTTTTATTCCCTTTCCTTGAATCATATTTGAAATGCAATGAAATAATTCGATAGATATTTTCATCTATAATGTCTAATCTATAATTTCACATTCTTGCAATGTTAATTTAAATGCCATATTGCATTCTGGTGTCCATGCCTTAGTAAATTTAAACAAACATCATATATCCTATATCACTAAATTGAAGTAGCATTCTATCTTTATGGGTATCCATGTATCAGTGAGTAAAATTCATTCTTACGAGATAATTCAAAATAAATTTTATAATTTCATGGATAAGCTATGACCACTCTTTATACATGACCAGTAAGCTGTGTGATTATGATTACAAAGCGGTAAGTTAGGTTAGTATGTGATTATGTCATACTCTTCATAGCTAATAAAATGAATGGGAATCAGTGAAGATAGTGATATGTTAATAAAGAATATTGAACCTTTACCCTTAACTCCATATTAGTACAATACTATCCTGTTTATTATGTATTATGGTGAGATGAACCTCTATACTAAAAGAGCTTTTATTACCGTTACAACAGGTTAACCAGTGTGAATCTATTGAATAGTATAGCTTATATAATACTGATCTTACGAACATGTAGACTACTAGAATCTTATAGCAAGGCCGAGTATCACTATGTGAAATAGGTGAAGCAAGAAGGTCTCTCGTATATACGAGTAGATGCTATATCAGATAGGATTCAACCTTTATCAAGCCTATGACTGCCATTACTTCTATCCTTATTCCTACTTAACTAGAGAATGGTACAGGTTTATTACGGAATCACTTAGAGCACTTGAAACCATGCTTTTATGTGTAAGCTCTAGTCTAAATAGCTATGGTATTACACTCAGTAAGCTATGAAGATCATATGGTTCACTGTCACTCATATATTGCACTTACTCTAATTATGGTTATACACTCCTTGTTATTACCAAATATACGTGTTACTTTAAGCTTATTGATCACTATTTATTATGGATTCTTATTAATTATAACTATTGTTATAATCACAACTGTAATTAACAGAGTCAAGTAGATCACAATCTTTGTACTAGTAATAAGCAGATATGTATGTTATTAGAATACATGTATTTCAGATAATGAGTGCCATTTGTGAGTATCCATCCTATCGCTTCCCTTTTGTTCCCATAGATATGGAATCACAGTTAATTTCATAATGGTACTGGACAAATGGGCAGATAGTATAACCACCAAGTAATGGAAATGACTATGTTATCCCAATCTTATTACTTATATATATGTAGTAGTAACCCATTACACCGTTATGATAAGCTCTATTATGAGAAAATCCCATGAAATCATAATTACTATGCACTTAGTATCCATACATGCCTAACTACTCCTATATGAGCATAGTGAATGTTCCTTTACCTCATCTATATGCATAGAATCGTTCGATCAATCCGCGATATGGAACTCGGTCAATGGTAGAGATAGGTAGTACTAAGGTCATTAAGAGAATAGAGTCACCACTTTTCCAGGAACAAGAGCTTGTATCCTTATTTGTTACAAGAGATACACTGAGTGCAAAGACAGGGAAAATTGTCAATATCAAGAAAGGGCATTTTTGTGCTTCATCGGTGAGCAATTTAATCTTATACTTGATTCTTTGACTTCATCAAAACTTGTGTCGGCACTTTTCGCATCATTGTTATCTCTCTGCACGATGTTTATTGTTTTCTTTCTGCTTGTAAGTAAAATAATTATTATATCACCACGCATAGAATAGTTCATTTTCATCAAGTAGAGTTGATATCAACACCTCTTAGGCCTGATCTCTGCACCATTCATCCTTGCACCTGAAACAGATAACTTTTGTACAGAATTGATAGACTTTCTGATAATTTTTTATTTTTGAGTAGTTCTACAATACCAAGCACAACTATCATAAATTTCTCTCTAAATGATAAAGCCTAAAAGAGATAGCCACTACAAACAGTTACTCAAAAGCTGATCGATGTTCAGGTTCATGATAAAGCTACAAAATTGCTGAATATTTTCTTCTTTTGTTCTCCTCTTGTCTCAGCTTGATCATTGAGTGCTTTATCATGATAAATGCACTCATAGATTTTCTTTCCTGTGTCCTAGTATGTCTCTCTTCAACATTCAAATGGAAAATAGTTTTGTTAATTCTCTTATTTGATGAATCACATTGTCAAACTTAAAATTAGCTTCATATTGCTCATTATTGAGTTCATAACCTTATTTATTATTAATTTTGAGTTTCCTTCCTAGTTTCGCTGCTATATGTTGATTTAATGCTATCTCAAGCTCTTCCTTTGCTGCAACTGCCTTGCCATAGTAGAAGCGTCTCATATACGTAGTGCCTAAACTCGAAATTGTCCTTCTCTCTCTTCCTGAGAATTAAGAACCTGTAATTAAGCCCACATTTTAATATCTTAATATTAATTATACGGCATTCTTAATCTTTTCTCCCAGGGTGATTAAGGTATCAAGGGATCTGCATTACTTGCAGGTCTTTACTTTTAACTTTAGTTTCCCTCAATTTTTATATTTTAACCTTGCATTTGAGACAACTGCGATTTCTGGATGGTTTGATTAGCTTTACTGTCAGCCTAAAAACACCTTCCCTCCCGAGGCATTAAAGGAAATTTGTCTATGTTATATTACAAGTTAGGAAGGATAGGATGATTTTAACTTTATTAATTCATTTCTTTTATTACCTTGTTTCATAAAATTTTATACTTAGTTGAATTTAATATAAAGTCTGAAATCTTAATATTAAGTTCCCAATCTATGAATTCTTGATATTAGTAGGTAGGTGTACTAGTGCGATGTGGGCGGTATAGGAAAGTGTAGCTATCAATTGCCTATATCGTTCACATGCTAATATCGTTTTGTATATATGTGGGAATGGGTCGTTACATGAACACATTGAACATAGAACTATTGGCATAAACTATTATTTCATGATTCATAACATTAGTTGAAGAAAATTTTTGTCACACATCATGGGAGAATGTGTACTTAGATACAAAATATGTCGAAGGAGAGTTTATGTTTCCTAGTGTGTTGTGACAATTAATTTTTTACCATTGTCTTCAAAATCATGTGTCAGGTTATTCGTAAATCAAATTTTTTTCAACATTTTTTGTACTTCGATTGATCTAGGTGGATATTGGTGGCCACCTTCCTATTCCACTTGGGGCCCCACCATTGTTTCTTTCAGTTTGTTAGTTTCCATGTTAACACCCAATTTTTTTTCAAAACATCATTGTGTCAACTCTATTTTTGATCATGGTCTCAAAATGGGTTTGAAAGTAATTTTAGGATTTGGTTAAGGGTAGGTTAGAGTTTTTATAAGTTTTAAGGTCATCATTGAATTCAAATAAAGCCTTTAAAGGTCCATTCCATGATCAAATACTCACATTTTCCATTTAGGAGTCATTCCATAAGGTTTCGGGTTAAATTTATGCAATTAGCCAAGAATCCTCCGTTTTGTAGCGCTGCTAGTTCAAAAAGTGGATTTTCACTACAAAAGGGCTAATACTTTCATAGCGCAAACTGAGAAAAATACATTGTGGGTGCTACGAAAGTGCGGTTTCTTAACTGTCTTGTCAATTGAGCTAAAATTTATCAGAATCCGTTAGGAAATGATAGGATAGTGGTATGATGAGTCAGTTAGTGATCAGATTCAATGTACTTACCTATCTCACAGTCATCATCGTCATGATAGGGCATGAATGAGGCATCATTCAGTTATGAGATGACATTTCAAATTCAAAATCTTGCCTAATTTGGTCATTCTCGTTTTCATTTGCCTCCATACAAATGTCTGAGCTCTGAAATAGTCAAGCTAAGCCTATGGTTGTTCTATACAAAGGCTATCTTCATCCTAATCAAGTGAGGTTGTTCCATATACTCAAGCGAGGCTATTCATATCCTAATCAAGCGAGGTTGTTTTATAGATTCAAGAGAAGCTAACAGGTTTTTCTACAAAACATGGCAGAGGAAAAGAAAGTTCACAGAGGGGGACATTGCTTAAGATGTGAGCCTGAAAAAATGAAGGCTATAATTGAAGATCAAACAGTGATGGATGCTTTTAGCAAATCAGGTTGTATCTGGTTTTGTGAAAATCTGCAAGGTTTCCATACATAGGTGTTTAAAGAATTTTCCTTGCACTTCAATGGAACAACTACCAAAGTTGGGATGTTAAATGTGCCAATTACACCTGAGATTATTTATTATGTGACAGAAATACCAAGGGGGTAGGAAACTTGGTTTAAAGGTTTTAAATTTGACATGGAACCATGCAAGGAATTCATGAAACCTGAGTATGCAGATATGGACCTAAATAATGCAATACCTAGAAGTTGTATCAAAGACACTTATGCAAAGTTGTTGTCCTACATTCGAAGATACTTTACATGTGAAGGCAGATACCATAAAGTTTATAATTATCATTTCAAGCTGATTCTATATTTTCAGGTATGATATCACTATATTTTCCCTTTTATTTGCATAGGAGCCTTGCCAAAATGGCTGATAAAGTACAAGCCAAATCTGATGGTTGTGAAACATCTTTGTTTCACCATGGTTTGATAAAGTTATTGGTTTTGAATGAGCTTCAAAAAATAAGTAGGGATTGTTCTTCCTTTTTGTTTATGAATGGTTTTGAACTGGAAACCCTAACCCCAGCTAGAAATCCTATAACTAAAGGAACTCCTTCACCACCAGTAGCAGAGTCTAGTCAGCCTGTGGTTGCAAAATCAAAGAGGTTTGTAAAGTTGAAACCAAGGAAACAATTTGAGAAAAGGATAGAGAATACACAAGTTCTTGTTGCACCAACTCCATCACCTACAAAACAGAGGTCAAAAAGTGTCAAAGAGGCAAAACAAAAACAAGTTGCCAGCAAGCAGGAAATCAAGAGGGTGATAAGAAGCCAAGCAGTGACATTTAAGGGAAAAACAATTGCTACAGCTACATAGGACAACCCAATGATAAAGGGAAACTTAGATGACATCCTTCATGCAATTTATATAGAGGAGTCACCCATTGTGCAAGATGATTTCATTGGAGTAGATGAACACAAACATAAAAAGGTTAAGTCAGCAAAGAAACTTGAATTTGAGGGTGAAAATGCAGCCTTTATCTTTCAATCAAGGAAACCTTTAACTATGCATGCTAAGAATCTCAAGGAAGGCAACAAGGAGGTCCAAGAAACTATTAAAACAAATAAATTCCCTGAATAAGTGGTTTATCTCTCATCACCAACAGTAGAACATGCAGCCAGCAGAACAATGAAGGAAAAAGAAGAAATGACAGAGTGTCAACATCTTGAGGAGAAATTGAGGTTAGCAAATAAATAGATTGCTATGATGAGAAAGAGGGCCAGAAAGCATAGTATTGAGAAAACGGAGTTCAAAAGAATGAAGGTAGTATGGGAAGGTCAGACTGGTTCTAGGCCTGAAATTCCAAGCAGTGCAAAACAGTTTTTCACATGGACAGTTTCAGCCATCAAGGAAGCTAAATTTGTTATAGTAATCAATAGTTACTTGAGAGACAGTAATAGAAGACTTAGAGATCGAGTGGAGGACTTGGATCAACAGCTGAAACTGACTCAGGATGAGCTAAAAAAAAAAGGTTCAAAATGACAATCATTAAAAAGGTCAAAAGCTAAATCAAGTGAAAAAATTAAGAAGGAACCTAATGAAAAATGTGTTTTTAAGTTCATATGAATTTTTGTTTTGATGAAACCAGTGGTATTCTGAGTTTTGGCACATTTTTTTTTTTCATTTTGAAAAAATCTGGGCAAAACTTCTCACTCAGCAGTTTTGTAGCGCAAACAGTGCAAAAAGAGTGAAAAGCGCTACGAAACTGTTGTAGCAGCTTTTTTCACTCTTTCTCATAAATATTTGAAGGGAAAATGTATGGATTATGAAGTAAAATTTCTAGAGGAGTTGTGTTAAATGATAATGAAGATAATCCTAAAGGAAAGAAACCAAAATTTCAAAGGTAAAAGGGTAAAAAGGCTGTGCTACGAAAAGCGCTACGAAACTGTGTTGTTTTTGTAGCGCACGTCTATTTCAACTATTTTGAATAGTTTGATGGTGGTTTCAGACAGCTGAGACTTAAGAATGATTTTGGGTAGGTATTAATTTAGTTTATAACATTAAATAACCTCGAAGTGATGGTTTCATGATGGTCAGAGTGTCTCAAGAATGCAAAGGATCTTATGCCTAGAAGCAGGGGACAGTTTCCTAGTTTAATGGAGATCAGTATTGAGGTCATAAAGAGTTGGAGCTTATCATATGGATTCAACCTTATATAAATACACTTGGAAAATGATGTAGTTTAGTTTAGATAAGGTTGTTATGAGTAAATTTAAAGATTTTTAATCCTATGTGTAATATGACTGTTTATTAGATTTGCAACTGTCATTTTGTAATAAATACCATGTCATTTGGTTAGGCAAGGTGTTAAAAAGTAGGAATTAAATGTATCTAGCTCAGGATAAGGTTATCCTATGTTGTAAATGATCTATAAAATATGAAGAAGTCGAATATTCTAAGGGTTGGACATTTTTAGCAAAAGACTGTGTTTATTGTAAGTGACTGGTTTTCAGCTTTATACAGAGTTTTCTACTTAGCCAACTTGAGATTCATAAATAGTTCTAGTGTGTTCTTGTTATAATTGTATATTTTTACTACCCTATTGCAGAGTTGTTTGCTTATGTTACTAATAATTCATCATTGATGCTCTGACTTCCTTCATAGACAAACTAACTGTGTGTTTTACAATTTCACATGTATATCTCTTGACTAGAACTCTGATATGCCTTGACTTACATGCTAAGTAGATTTTTTGGTTTTACTGAAGCTATTTTGACTCCATAAGCCCAATGTGAACTTTCTAATGTGATTTACAACCAATATCTATCATTTATCTACTTATTACCCCACATAGAGTTCTATATTTCTATAAAAAATATCTAATCCTTGAGAGAGCCTCTCAGGTTGAGGAGGCTAAGCCTCAATCAAAATATTGGTTTGAAATAGTTACATGAGATTGATTTGATTGGAAACCTATCAGGTCTAATTTTTTGATAACATTTTGGTGCATCTGTCGGGAGTCGAAGATTATAATTTCTCGAGATTTTGAAGCTGAACTTCTGAAGGTAGCAGGAGGTCAGAAAGCTTTTTGAGGCTGCATCTACCTTGGTGACTCCATTTAAATTTTATATGATCAAAGGTGGCTTCGATAAGGAGATACACGAGGAGTAATCCTAACTCAGATCCACCCACTATCATGGACAATCCAAACACCATTTCAAGAGGCAGTCAAGGCATTTCTGAAATATCAGGTACTCCATCTCATTCAAAATCCTTGTCCTCTGAAATATCAAGAAGTCCTGAAGATAAAAGAGTAGATGATAAAATTAATGAAGTTTTTTTTAGATCAGAAAGTGAAAAGGAGTTAACTGAAATTATCTTAGACTTGCATAAGAGAGGAATTGATACCTCAGCTCTAGTAACACAAGAAGACAAAGAAGAGTTTTGGGAAGCTGTTACTTCTGAGTTGTTATTGGAAAGAGATTCTTTAGATAAATTGAAGGAGCTTGATCCTTTTGAAGTATTGTTGAAAAGTAAAGTTGGTTTACCTCTTCCAAATTGGAACTCAATTGTTAGTGGCCCACAAAGACCAAATAGTCCTCCTCATAGCAGTTTTTCATCCTCTATTTTTGCCATTCCTAAAGCTACTACAATCCCTCTAACCATGGCTGGAAATCCACCTACTGCACCTGCTAGATATGCCCCTCTTGCTCTTCCAGCTGTCTTACATGACCTCCCTAGAAAATATGCTGCTAGAATCAAAACTTGGGGAAGTGATGAAGACATTACAATAGAAGAACATGTGGATCAATTTAATGATTTTATAGACAGGGAGGAGGTTGATGATGAAGATGCTAAGTTGAGGTTGTTTTCTTAGAGTTTTATTGGTGAGGTTAGGAAGTGGTATAAATCTCTCACTCTTGGAAGTATTCATAATTGGAATGAATTTGAAGATGTTTTCCTGAGAAAATGGGGAAATAGAACTAATCCAGTACAAGCCCTCACTGAGTATAGTACTTTGAAGAGAGTTTCTAATGAATCTGTTCAAAAATTTTCAAAAAGGTTTAATAAGGTGTTAGACTCTATTCCTGCCCATTTGAAACTACCACAAGCTATAGCTAAAATGAGGTATTCTGAGGCTTTTGACTATGAGTTTTCCATATTTCTGAGAGAAAGATAATCCCCTACACTTGCTGAAATGCAAAGTGATGCAGTGAAGGTGGAGGCTAACTTGATAGCAGCTAAAAAGTCAAAAATGGGTAAGACTAAGTTGAAAGAAGAAGAGAAGCTTTCCTCCTCTACTTCTCAGGATAAGTTGGATTCAATGATGAAAGAAATGAAAAATTTGATGGATATATTAGCCCTTGGGAATACCTCTACTCCTCCTTCACAACATGAACCTCAATTTAGAAACCCTCAGTTCAGGAGACCTCAAAATTAGGAAAGACGAAGGGAGAATAGAAATCAGCAGCCTAATCCCCCAGTGAGACCTCCTTTCCATCAAAATTTGGTTGATGAAGAAGATGATCTTGAAATTCTTGAGTAGTCTATTCATTGTTTTGATGAATAAATGTCATGAATTTTCTTGACCAAAGAAGAACATGATCAATGAGACCAAAGTAGTCATGAAGAGGAAACATCAGACTATCTGAAGGGGTATCAACATGCTATTTTTGAGAACAAAACCTAAGAAAGATACACCTAAGGTTGCTGATGGAAAGAAGGATGCTCCTAAGGTCACATAAGGTAAGAAAGATACACCAGTTGTTCCTCCTATCAAAGAAGCTGAAAAATATGTTTCTGTTTTCAACCTTGAGAATGAAATTTCTAAGATTAAAATATCAGTCCCTTTTGGTGAGATTCTCAAGGTAGATGAATATAGAAGCAAGATCGTTAAAATGTTGAATTCACAACCAGGAGTTTCTGATATCTTAAATGTATTAGAAGATCATCCAACCATATATTTGGGTCCAAGACTAGAAGATGAATAGAATGAGGAGGTCCTTCCTTTTTATGTAAGCCTTAACATTCATGACATGACATTGCATAATGCTATGTTGGATTCAGGGGCCTCTCACAATCTTATGCCCAAAGTAATCATGGAAAGAATGGGGTTATAAATAACTAGGACATATAAAGACTTGTTTTATTTAGATTCGAAAAGAGTTCAATGCATTGGTTTAATCAAGGATGTTGTTGTTGGTCTAACACAAGTTCTTGCTAAGACTGTAGTCATGGATATCGTAGTAGCAGACATTCCACCAAAGTTTGGTATGCTGTTGTCAAGGTCATGGGCAGCGAAAATTAAAGGTACAATGCAGATGGATCTTACTTATGATACCATTCCTGTTTTTGGGGAGAAAAGAAGATTATATCGAGAGACAAGAATGGCCTACATGGTGAGTAGTAAAGACAAACCCCAAAATTTTTTAATTTATGCTCTTGATACTGAACTTGGTTTTGCTATTATTTTCAATGAGTTTACCAATGAAGCAGAAGAGGAGAGAAAAGCAGAAAATCAGAGTTCTGAAATTCAGCTGTCTGAAAATCAGCAAACAGAAGATTAGCAAGTCAACGATAAGGAGGTGGAAGGTTGGTGGTCATTTCATTTTGATGGATTAGTAGGTAGAGAAGGAGCAGGAGTAGGGATTTGGATTAAAAATCCAAGTGATGAGATTAAGTTATTTTCCTATAAACTAAAATTTTATTGCAAGAACAACATGGCTGAGTATGAATCCTTGATTTTGGGTCTAGAAGTTTTGAAAAGAATGAATTCTCAAAACATTTATGTTTTTGGAGACTCATAATTAGTCATTAAACAGGTTGAAGGTGTTTATAAAATGAAATATACAAGGATGAGAGCATATACGAACTTGGTTTTGGACATGTTAGAAAACTTTCAAGTCTATTCATTCATGGTCAAAACTACAGAACAAAACTCCATTGTTGATTCTTTTGCTGTCTCTGTAAGTCTTTTCATTATTCCTATGAATTCCATAGAGAAATATGAGGTTGAGATTCGCCATAGACCAGTTATCCCTAATAATATTACTCATTGGAAAATTTTTTAGGAAGATCAACAAGTGAAGAACTTTATGGAGCTGAAAGAAGAGTTTGAAAATATACAAGTAGATCAGCAAAACATGCTAGTTGAATCTAAAGGGAATTCTAAAGTTTTGCAACTAAAGAAAAATTTCATACCAAAGGGACTCATACCTCTAGAAATTTTTTTTGATCAGAATGATGTTTTTAAATCCCCTAAGATACAAGTTGATGATGAAGAAGTTGAGAGCTGTAACCTTGGTACAATAGCTATGCCCAAAATGATTAAAATTTCAAAGTTTCTTTGAGCGAATATGAAGTTTAAGTATGTTGAAATGATGAAGAGATTCATAGATGTATTTGGTTGGAGCTGTGATGATTTGAAAGAATATGATCCCACCATTATTCAACATACTATTCCCATAAAAGAAAATGAAAATCCTTTCAAGAAGAAGTTGAGGAGGATCAATCCACTTCTCATGCCATTGATTGAGAAGGAGGTAAAAAAAATATTTGATGCTAAAATCATTGTCCCAATCAGATTTTTAGATTGGCTTGCGAACTTGGTTCCAGTTAGGAAAAAGAGTGGAGAAATCAAAATATGCATTGACTTCAGAAATTTGAATAAATCTTCCTTGAATGACAATTACCCCCTCCCAAAGATGGATCAAAATTTTCAAACTATTGTTGGTTCTCAGATAATGTCTATGCTTGATGGTTTTTCAGGTTATAATCAAATCCTTGTACATCTTGATGATCAGGAAAAAACAACCTTTACTACACAATTGGGCACTTTCATGTACGCCAAGATGCCATTTGGTCTCATGAATGCAGGAGCTACCTTTCAGAGGGCAATGGAAATTTATTTTTCTGAAGAAAAGGACAAGATGGTGGTTGTTTATCTTGATGACATAACAGTATTCTCAAGGAGGGAAGAAGATCACTTGAAACACCTAGAAAGAATTCTGCTGAAGTGTAGAAGGTTTGGAATCTCTTTAAATCCCACCAAAAGTATTTTTGATTTAAATTCAGGTAAATTACTTGGACATATCATTTCTAAAGATGGGATTAAGATTGATCCAAACAGGTTCAATGCAATTCAGAAGGTGGATTTGCCAAGAAGTAGGAAGGAGATTCAATCTTTCCTTGGAAAGGTAAATTTTGTAAGGCAATTTATTCCTAATTTTGTTGAGATTGTGAAGGACATAAAAAGGATGCTGAAGAAGGGAGTTGATATTAAGTGGAAAGCAGAAGCAAGAAACTCATTTGAGGAAATCAAAAGGGCACTCACACAAGCACCAATATTGATCAATCTAGATTTCTCAAAGGAATTTCCGGTTTTTACTTTTGCATCAGAGAATACTATTGTTGGAGTTCTGCTACAAAAGGGACAACAAGGTATTGAGCAGTCGATTTCTTTATTTAGTAGGACATTAGCCAAATCTGAGATGAATTATAATATCTTAGAGAAGCAGGCCTATGCCTTGGTGAAAGCTATCAAAGATTTCAGAATTTATATTTTGCATTCTCATAATGTGGCATTTGTTCCTAATACTGTTGTGGAAGACATCCTCACTCAAGCCGACCCTGATGGTAAGAGGAGGAAATAGATTGCCAAATTTCTAGAGTATGATATAGAGATTAAGCTGAAGAAATTGGTCAAAGGTCAAGGCTTAGCAAAGCTGATGGCATAGTCAAACTTTGACTGTCTTGATATAAAATTGATTGCAGAAATATCAGAAATTTCAGATGATGAAGAAGAACTAGTTCCTATTGAAGAAAAATACATTATTTCAGATTGGTACAAGGAGGTTGTTTTTGTCCTACAGCACCATAAAGCACCTGCTGATCTAACTGTAGAAATTTGAATAACTGAGATATTATTCACCGAGATTCTCCTGATCACACACTATTTTAGCTTCATGCATAATACAAACTCTCTTCTACCATTGATCATCACATGCGGAAATAAAATCAATTGCAAGCATACATTAAAACCACAAACAATCACACATATGAACACAGTATTTAATGGGGAAAGCTTAAAGTTGAAAACCCCAACTATCTGTATATTATATGTCATGGAGATCATGTAACAATCATAGTACAAAAGCTCCTCACAATCTCTCATGCACAACCTCAATTGCTACACACTATCAAGCTAGATCTAGCAAAAGACATGCTCCAATATTTTGCCACTTGATAGCCAGCCTCTATTGCGTAATTAATGCTATGGGATGGCTTCATTAAATAGATAAACCACCTGGCTTGAACTACGCAATCCTCATGGGCTACTCCACCTATCTGTGTGTTGCAAATAGCAACTATATATTCACAACTAATAGTTAACCTGCTCTTTCACCTATCTCTACACTGGTCTCCACTGAAACTGTCCATGCACTGAAGTTAACTGATGCATTCTTTAATTGATTTATGAGTTTATAATTAGTGAATTAATTAATAATTAATTCACACCACTCTCACTAATTGTATAAATTAGTTAAACTGAATACAAATAGCTCAACTATGTTTAGATTAGTTAAACTGAATACAACTCCACTAACTTCCTCAATCAACTCCACCAAACTCTGTCACATGAGTTCTAACTGAAGTATCCATGCAATAGCTCCACATAACCCTTAGGAATAGCGTAATTCCTTCTGTCAGCTCCTGTGCCACATCCGTGCACTTAACTGAAGTGCTCCAAGAGAATAAGATAATGTTTATAGTCCAAATATTATTAAGAGCTAATAATATTCGACATATCTATTTTTAGACTGGCAATCTAAAAATAGATTCCGCCCAATATGTCTAAAAATAGAAGTCCATCTATTTTTTCCTACTTGACCAACCATCCACAAATAGCATCCTGCAACTCATAGAACATGATCCATATGTCTAAAAATAGACATAGTCTAAAAATAGACTTTGCGCCAAAAATAGCCTGCGGGCCCACTTAGTGAAGGCGACTCCTTTGCACTAAGCTCATCATCTTGTTGCAATCTCAACACTCCCTTTCAACAAGATATGGATTATCTACGACCCCTATCCTGCCTCTGTGGTATTCGAATTTTCCCCTGGTGAGCGCCTTCGTCAAGATATCAGCATCCTGATCCTCCGTGGGAATGTATGAAAGTAACATGATCTTCCGCTGCACACAATCTCTGATATGATGAGATCGGATGTCAATGTGTTTAGATCTATCATGAAATACTAGATTAACAAAGAGTTTAATGCAACTCTGATCACAATAAATCACAGTAGGATCCAAGTGTGAACCAAAAAACCCGACTAGGATCTTCCTCATCCATATAGCCTCGCATGCAGCCAAACTCGCTACCATATACTCGGCCTCTACTGAACTGAGTGCCACGGATCTCTCCTTCCTGATGTACCAAGAAACTGTTGTCAACCTGATACTGAAAATCCCTCCATATGTGCTCTTTCTGTCCATTGGGCTCCCTACCCAATCTACATCCGTGAAGCCACATAGCCTCACCTCATCGGACTGTCTGTACCATAATCCATATCCCAATGTGCCTCTGAGATATCTCAATACATGCTTGCCTGCCTTCCAGAAGAGCTTGGCTGGCTTAACCATAGCTTATGAAAGTTGGTTAACAGCATAGCATATGTTGGGTCATGTATTGACCAGATACATAAGCGACCCCACCAAATGTCGATAAACAATGGCATCCACTACCTCCGGCGAAGTAGCATCCTCCTTCCTCCATCCACCAGGAAGAGGAGTATCGACAGGCTTGTAGCCATGCATGTTTAACTTCTCCAGTATCTCCTGGGTATACTTACCCTGAGAAACAAATAGTCCATCACTGCGCTGCCAAATTTCCAATCCCAGGAAATAATGAAGAAGGCCCAAGTCCTTCATCTCAAACTCTTTTGCAAGATCCTCCTTGCATGAGAGTATCAACAACTCATCACCTGTAAAAATCAAATCATCTACATAAAGTACAATGATCAACAACTTACCCTCCACCACAATCTGGTATAGGTTCGGATCTGCCTCACTCTTAGAGAATCCAAGTCTGGTGAAATAACTGTCTATCTGTTTGTACCAAGCACGAGGTGCTTGTTTCAACCCATACAACGCTCTCTTGAGCCTGCACACATGCGACTCGCTGCTGAAGATCTCGAAACCTTCAGGATGCTCTATGTACACCTCATCCTCAATGAATTCGTTGAGGAACGCAGTCTTCACATCCATCTGATGAATGTGCCACCCCATTTGCGCTGAGAGAGCAAGAATCGTCCGTATGGAAGAATACCTTGCGACAGGTGCAAAGGTCTCCTCATAATCGATCCCCTCTATCTGTGAAAAGCCTCGGGCAACAAATCTTGCCTTGTACTTCTCCACACTCCCGTCAGCTGCCTACTTCACTTTGTAGATCCATCTCGAACCCACCACTGATTTCCCTTCCGGTCTCGGGACAATCTCCCATGCACTGTTTCTGACAATTGAATCATACTCTTCCACCATGGCATCTACCCATGCGGGATCCTCCATAGCTTCCTTGAAAGAGGATGGCTCTGTCATGATAAACTTTCTCACAAGATCCATGTATCCAGTGTACCGATCAGGTGACTATCTCTGTTTGCGCTGTGATGTAGGTGCTCCTACAAACTTCTCTGCATCTTGAGCTAGTCGCTCAGCTTCTGTAGTGCGCTTCCGCCCTCTGATGGTTGGCACTGCATGAGTGGTCTCTTCCACTCCATGAACCTCATCTTGTGGCTGATCCACATCTTGAGACTCATCCTTAGGAACTAATAGCTCCTCATCTGCATGCAAGTGTGGCTCCCTCTCAAGCAAACACTTCATGGCTTTCTCCTCCTGAAATTTGATATCCCGTCGCACAACAGTCTTGCGACTGTCTGGAAAATACACACGATAGTTATGGGGCGTATCAGTGTACCCCATAAATATCCCAACCTCTGCAGTCGGCTCCAGCTTCTTCCTGGCATCCTTTGTCACATGAATGTAAACAGTTGAACCAAAAATCCTCAGATGGGAAATATCAAGCCTCTTACCAGAAAACGCCTCCTCGGGTGCACTCATGCCAAGTATTCTGTGAGGACAATGGTTCTGCACATATACTGCATTATTTCATGCCTCCGCCCACAAGTGAATGGGTAGGCCCTGATCATGCAACATCGCCCATGTAGCACCCACGATCGTTCTGTTCTTCCGCTCAGCAACCCCATTTTGCTGTGGGTTATGAGGTGCTATGAGCTCTCTTCGAATTCCTTCTGCGCTGCAAAATTCCTTGAATTCGCCAGAGATGAATTCACCACCATTTTCACTCCTAAGAGCCTTCACCTGCTTCCCCGATTCTTTCTCAACCAGTGCCTTGAACTCACGGAACTTTGAGTATGTCTCGCTCTTCTTCTGCATGAAGAAGATCCAGCACTTACGAGAAAAATCATCAAAAAATATCACATAATACCTGTGCTTTTCTGTCAAAGCTGTTGAGAAATGTTCACACACGTCTGTGTGAATTCTCTCAATGATCGTCGTGGCGCGACTATCCTTCTCGTGAAAGGTGGCTTTCACAAATTTTCCCAAGGTACACCCCTTGCACTGATCTGACTGTGCAAGAGTTCCTTTAGGAAGCCCAGTAGAAATATGCTGCAGTATCTTCAAAGCTCCATGGTGAAGGTGGCCCAATCTCCGGTGCCACAACTCGCCATCATCCCAGCTCACCACTCCTTCTGCCTTGCCTGCCATTGCTGCACAGCCATCTACCTGCAATTGATAAAGGTTCTTAACTCAAACCCATATCCTCCGGGTCTCACCAGTTGCCTTACTACGCAGGAAAGCCTTTCCCTCGCTAAAGACAACATCATATCCCTTGTCTTCTAACATCGCCACAGAGATAAGATTCTTCTTCAATCCTGGAACATGCATTACTTCCTTCAATATGAAGGGTTTACCAGACTCCCTCTCAAAGGAAATGGTACTGATACCAGTCGCACTGTATCTACCATCATCGCCCATCTCGATGTGCACTCCAAGATCTTTCTCATCCAGATCAGTAAACAAATCTCGATCTCCTGTCATGTGAAAAGATGCACCACTGTCAAGAAACCACACTGATCCCATCATACTTGAGACCAAGCATGCGATCAGCGAAAAATCCAGCTCAAACTGCGAGGCTAAGGCCTCTCCAGCTGCAGTCCCAGCATCCTGCTTATTTTTCTTCTTCTGTGGACAATTAGTGGCGTAATGTCCGTGTTGGTGACAGTGAAAGCACTTCACCTTGGACATGTCCTGCTTCTTGCCTTTCGCACCGGATTGAGAAGCTTTCTTGCTCTTCCCCTTCTTTTCTTTGGTAGCCAAAGCGCAATTCTCTTCATCAGAGTTCTTTGATGAAGATCCGTCCCTGGTACTCCGCCTTATCTCCTCTTGCACAAGATCTGACCAAAGTTGCTCCCATCCTGGCAATTTCTCCCGACCATTGACAGAGTCCTGATAGGAATGCCAACTCTTCAGAAGCCCAAGGAGAGCCAAGCTCACCAAGTCCTCATCATCAACAGTCACCCCCACACTTCCCAACTCATCCCTGCATTGGATGAACTTCGTGAGGTACTTGGGCATACTGTCGCCTTTCTCCATCTTTATGTTCCTGAGTTTGTCCTTGAGCGCCAACTTCCTCTGGTCGCTCTTGCTTTGGAATAAATCTGTCAAAGCTTTCCACATCAAGAATGGAGAAGCCTTACCATGAAGGTTGGATACTATGTGATCCTTCACGCCCTCCAATAGAATCCTTCGACACTTTGCTGTCTTCTTTTGCCATGCGTCAAGTACGACATCATCACTAGAAGTAGGCTTTGGAATTTCTGCATCTATGAACTCCTTCAACCCATTGTCATCCAGCACCGCCTCCATCCTGTCCTTCCATGCAATATAATTCGAGCTGCCCTCAAGGGCATACTCCAATCGCAATCCGTTGAAAGACATCTCAACTCCGACACCAAGAAAACACTGTTGCAAATTCGAATTCCACGAGCACAAAACTCAACCGCTTCAATGTTTTGCAATTGCTCCAATGATCAATATCGCTCTGATACCATGTAGAAATTTGAATAACTGAGATATTATTCACCGAGATTCTCTTGATTACACACTATTTTAGCTTCATGCATAATACAAAATCTCTTCTACCATTGATCATCACATGCGGAAATAAAATCAATTGCATGCATACATTAAAACCACAAAAAATAACACATATGAACACAATATTTAATGGGGAAAGCTTAAAGTTGAAAACCCCAACTATCTGTATATTATATGTCATGGAGATCATGTAACAATCATAGTACAAAAGCTCCTCACAAGCTCTCATGCACAACCTCAATTGCTACACACTATCAAGCTAGATCTAGCAAAACACATGCTCCAATCTTTTGCCACTTGATAGCCAGCCTCTATTGCGTAATTAATGCTATGGGATGGCTTCATTAAATAGATAAACCACTTGGCTTGAACTGCGCAATCCTCATGGGCTTCTCCACCTATCTTTGTGTTGCAAATAGCAACAGTATAGTCACAACTGATAGTTAACCTACTCTTTCACCTATCTCTGCATTGGTCTCCAATGAAATTGTCCATGCACTGAAGTTAACTGATGCATTCTTTAGTTGATTAATGAGTTTATAATTAGTGAATTAATTAATAATTAATTCACACCACTCTCACTAATTGTATCAATTAGTTAAAATGAATACAAATAGCTCAACTATGTTTAGATTAGTTAAACTGAATACAACTCCACTAACTTCCTCAATCAACTCCACCAAACTCTGTCACATGAGTTCTAACTGAAGTATCCATGCAATAGCTCCACATAACCCTTAGGAATATCATAATTCCTTCTGTCAGCTCCTGTACAACATCTGTGCACTTAACTAAAGTTCTCCAAGAGAATAAGATAATGTTTAGAGTCTAAATATTATTAAGAGCTAATAATATTCGACATATCTATTTTTAGACCGGCAATCTAAAAATAGATTCCGCCCAGTATGTCTAAAAATAGAAGTCCATCTATTTTTTCCGACTTGACCAACCATCCACAAATAGCATCCCGCAACTCATAGAACATGATCCATATGTCTAAAAATAGACATAGTCTAAAAATAGACTTTGCGCCAAAAATAGCCTACGGGCCCACTTAGTGAAGGCGACTCCTTTCCACTAAGCTCATCATCTTGTTGCAATATCAACACCAACAAATTCTAAAGCAAGGTTTGTTAAGCTGAAATCCTTGAGATATTTTATTTTTGACAAAAATCTGTTTTGGAAGGATATTGGTGGAATTTTGCTGATTTTTTGTTGAAAGAGGAGGCTAATAAAGTAATTGAGGAGTTCCACAAAGGAGATTGTGGAGGTCACCATTATTGGAACGTGACAACGAAAAAGATTCTAAGAGCAGGGTATTATTGGCCTACAATGTTTAAGGATGTCTACAAGAGGGTTGCTGCCTGCCATGAATGCTAGATTTTCAAGGGTAAGAAGAAGCTTATACCTTTACCTTTGATGCCTATCTATGTAGAAGTGCCATTCCACAAAAATCAAGAACATCCACCAGGAGAATATCCAATTGTATCGGTTCGTCAAAGTTGGCCAACTCCTGCATCAAGGAAAGTGGCTCACTGGGGACCAAGTTCAGCAGAAGTTTCCTCATCTCATGGAGGAAATCAACGTAGTGGGATCATTGCTTCCTAAGGGGGGAGGAATGATCCAGGTGGATATTGGTGGCCGCCCGCCTATTCCACTTGGGGCCCCACCATTGTTTCTTTCATTTTTTCAGATTCCTTCATTGTAGCACAATTTACTATTTTTAGCAATTTTTCGAGTCCTAAACTTCCGGAGCCGTTTTGAGGTCCTAAATAATGTTCTTTTAGAAATATCGATCCAAGAAAATATGAGTCAAAGACTCAACTTTCGCTGTCTCTAGTTGTATTCCTCAGATAGATCTTTCTAATGAGGTATCATGTGCGTCAAATGAAGATCGTATGCCAAAGTTACGACCCCATTAAATTGATGTCCCAGTTTACCCCAACGGGGCCTGTAGTTTGGAATTTCATCTCCTAGAGTTAGGTTTTTGGATTCTTATGGTTTTCTGTTGTTTCTCAATAATAAATAGGCCTTCGAGCATCATTTTAGCATTGTTCAGAGGCCTGTAGCCACCACATCTCTTCTCATAGATAAGCTACCAGTGCCCTAGCTGGTTCATTTCCATTATGTCTGTAATCATATGTTAGCTATGTGATATTAATGAAATGAAGTCTTATTTCCACTGCATCTCTGCATTTATGTGTATTTCCATATTTTATTGCGTTCCTGCATAAGTCTAGATCATTGATATAAAATAAAATGAATCAACATTGACATAGTGGTGGGAACCAACTCAACCACCAAATCGATTCATGGTAGAGGTAGTTGAGCACATTTTTGAATAATGTTTATTTGCGATTGTCCTTACATAATTTTCTATTTATAGCTATTGTTGAAAATTTCTCAACTAATTTTCATAATCCCAAATAAATCATACTAATTTTATATCATAAAATTATGTCTCTAATGACACGTATTTATATTATATTAAAACAGGAGAAATGGAGTAAATGGAGAAGATGGTTTTTGAATATCAAGTTTTATTTCCATTACTTCTCACAAACATTGGATTTGATATATTTAATTTCTATTTATCAAAACTTTCGTATGTAATAGTTTTCACATGATAAATAGTAAAAATTGGTGGTTGTAACTGGACCGAATAATTTCAAAGTTAAGTAGTATTGAGAGTGAAAATATGTAGCACAGAAAATAAAAAAGTTGTTTTCATCATACAATTAACTAATTTGATTGTATAGACGATGAGATTCACTAGTTATTTTCTTATCAGAGGTATTTGAATCTACCAATGGAAAGGAAAATAAAAAATGACATTTGTAGTAGAAGATTTATGGATGTTGCATCGAATAAGTACTTGAAATTGAGCCAAGAAAATACTTTTCCAAGCTCACAATTGTGCATTGTCAACATTATTTAATAATTCATTTTCTCAACTGCTCAAGTTCTTTCCAATTTTTCTTTACTAGATATTTCTTTCTTTATAAATTTATCTAGGTATTTCTATTTGCTCTTTCCCCGTTTGGTGAACACAATAACTACAATGAATGTTCCAAAATCCATTCTCTATTTTCTTTCTTAGTGTTACAAAACAAATTGCATAATCAACTAGGCTAGTCTGATTTTAAATGAATTTACTTTAGAGTCAGTTATTTTTTATAGAAATATTAGATTCATTATGATGCCATGTATTTGATAATTTACCATATTAACCTAATTTACATCTAAACAAAGAATGAGTGAAATTTTCATATCTTATAATTTCCAAGAAAATAGTTTATTTAAACCTTTGATTGATTCAAAATGTGTTTGCACAACAAATCATTTATAAGAGTTACAAAGAAGAAAAAAAGAAAAAAACATTAATGGATACTGAAAATATTTCTCAGGAAATGAGCATTAACAAGGAAGAAAAACTGAAGCAAAGAGGTGTAAATCTTACACAACAATTTGCAGCTTCCACACCCGGTGATGGTGCAAATTCATCCTCTAGTCTAGGAAAGAGAAAACCTCGGGGCACTATAAAAATGGTTCAGGGTGAGCTATCAAGTCATCGAGATGATGAAGAATATCTTCAGATATTCACTCCATTCAAAGTGCATGAAGGTCAAATAGCTATATCCAAAATTCCCACAAATAGAGAACACATTGAATAATCTATAAAAATGGAAAATCAAAGCGATGTACTACTTAATTGGGTTACCTCTTGTTTAGCAGAGAATCATAAGATAATGGAGAAAATTGTAGAAGAGGTCATTATTTTCTATGAACATCCTATCACATTAAAAAATGCAAAATATGACAAGAGAAACAAATTGTTGAGAATTGAAAAAGTAAAAGTTCCTAATAAAAGGGTTATTCATCAAGAAAAAATGGATATTAATCTGTATGGTGTTGGATCCAAGAGGCTCATGGTATTCCATCAATCTATTGATCACACACTTTCATAGTATATTCACGAACTAGAGGCACAAAATATGAAAACGAAAAAAATTATAAAAGAACTAGAACATAGTCTAAATCCAAGTCCTTTTTTAATGAATCCACTAGAAATACAAACACCATAGAAAATTTTAGGGCCTAATATTAGCCCATGGGAGAAATTTAAGGGGTTTTATATTTTGGAAAGGAAATTTTTTTATATTACACCTCTATTCTATAGTTTTCCCAAAAAATATTTAAAAATAAATAATTATTATATTTTAGCCATGAAAAATAAGCCAGATAAATATTGAAATCCCTGATTCGCCTTGTTTTTGAGTGGGGTTTGCTTCCAATAGCCCTTGATTTCTAGGAATGTAGGTGGGATTCGCTTCCAATTGGCCCCGATTTCCAGAAATGAATTGGGGTTTGCTTCCAATCACCCCCAATTCTAGGAATGACATTGGTTATGGGTTAAGGTAAGGTTGAATTCAAGGGTTTGCAGTTTGATTCATTTGTATACGAAACAAGTTTGTGATCAATTGAGTGTTCATAATGCGCGGAGTGACAAGTTAGAAGGTCACCTCTTACTCCTGAAATTATCATTTTCCTTGTTGCTCAATCTTCCATCGTACTCCTATATCATAGAGGGGTCTGATCATGCACCCAAATTCAAATATACTATTAATTTCAATAGAGAAGTCTTTCAGAGCCCAAAATACTGCAACACATTGAGACATGATGAACATGACGTTGCATAGGTGGAACTTAATACTCTTTCCTAGAGAGGCCCTTCCCAAGCTCTTACTGCAAGAATCCTAGTATGGATTTTTTTTTTGTGGTGTTTTGAAACTTATTTTCTGGATGATTTGTTTCCTTTGATGGTCATCACATGTGGTTTAAATAGGATGAGAAGAGGGCATAATTTTTTTTTTTTCAAGAGATAGCTTAGAGAGAAGGAGCAACACTGCCTGTGTATACTATTGTGTGGTCTGGTCTAGGAAATTTGCCCTATTTTACTTACACTATGGAGTTAGATGGGTTAAGCTATATGGGTGAACCGGCCAAGAAAAAAAACATGCAAAGAAGAATTTTTCCATGATTGCCTGGTCAAGTTTAAGACAATGTAAGCGCTTCTTAAAATTGTGCTTTTTTTATATATAGTTTAATAGGTATTTTTCTTATAATAGGTATTATAGTTTCGGGCTTGTAT
The DNA here is from genome assembly GCA_034641835.2 of Pinus albicaulis. Lineage (NCBI taxonomy): Eukaryota > Viridiplantae > Streptophyta > Pinopsida > Pinales > Pinaceae > Pinus > Pinus albicaulis. The sequence goes on from CM076571.1 coordinate 999,087,239, forward strand.
TTTTATGTGAAGTTTGAGAAACGTTTTTCTTCCTTTCTAATAAATAGTTTAGGATGTATGATTTACATATGCTAATTTTATTGGTTTTTGTGGGATAGTAGTGGCACACCAAGTTGGTTTTTTCTCATAGACACTAGCAGAGGGAGAATGTAATGATGAGAAGGAGAAAATCACTATTTCCAGAACATTTTCATATCATAGGTCCAAGGAGATAACATTGGACCAAAAGTTGAAACAGAACACTGAACATCTTGGATAAAGATGCTCACCCAAAGAGAGAGAGTAACAACCATTCTATTTACCACCAATGATAGGAACCCTAGGTTGGAGGAGGATCACAATGGGTTTCTTATGATTTTACCGTAGGAGGTTTTTCCTGCTTCAATTCAAGTCACAATCATCATTGTCATTAGTAGTTGCATCACCTTGATTCACCATCATCTCGGTATAGGATTTTTCCCCTAATTAGGTCTATTTTTTGTATAGGAATAGATTGGGATCTCTTAATGATTCACCTTCATCGCCATCTCTCTCAAGGGAAGCTATTGCAACTAATATATCTCATGTTGGTGACTGTGTTGGGAGCTCTCTGCATGAGACATTTCCCTTAGCACCGTCTAGGGAAGCTATTGTAGCAACCATAGCTCTTGAAAATGATAGAAGTGCATATAGAAGAGCATCTCAAAACGTTCCCACCCAATTTGAAGAACACAAGAGACATGAATATGAATGTCTTAAAGGTGATATCCCATGGGATAAAATCATTCTATAAAACAAAGAAAATTGTCACCTATTTTCTAGTATTGATGATAATTTCAATACAAATGGTTGAAATTGTCACCTATTTCTAGTAGGGTGTCATCTGCTTCAATTAAATATTTGAGACACCATCTGCAACCTCTAACTTCTCCTTCTTCCTATTACAGGCAAGGCGGATCCGCGTTCTTCTCTGAATGAAATATTTGGCAAGTTTGGTTTTTGTATACTTGTTTTTTTTTTAAGCTTAGGAAATATTTTGAAATTGACTATATTTTGACCATAGCCTATGTATATTATGAAAATATAAGAAAAATTTTCTGAAAAATATCACAAAAAACTACTTTTCTCAATGTCCAAAAACTTTTTCAGACACACCATATCCACTGAATGTTCATGTCTGACAATAGCTTCTGAAATCGATGGGGATTCTATTTAAAAATAATGGATATTCACAAGTCATATATTGTTGAAACTTGAAATTTTGGATGGTGCTTGTATTTCAGAGTTAAGGTTTCTATGATATGATTTAGGTGGAGAAATCTTTTTCGGATACATCAGCTCACAAATTTGTTAATATTTGGTTTTAATATTCTCAAAATTTTTTGTTGATGACTAATTTTCACATTCACAATTACTCGCACTAGCTTTATCAATATGAAAGTTAGTTTTGAGATGAAAGTTGCTATGTCCTAGGATGGATGTGATGGAATATTCCCTTACCATACTAACATTCGATGCCTTATGAACTCTGTCTTTTGTTGTTATTTGATATTAATTACAATCTATTGTGAACTCTATGTTATGGTTGTTATTTGTGATGCAATTGCAAGCTATAACTATAATGGAAAATCCTTATGATGGTTTATGCAACCTAAATGTCAAATTTTCTAGTCATCGTGATTCAATAGAGTGTTGAATGCCCCACTTGTATGTCAATTGAGCTTCAAAGAGAGGAGGTTGCATGTAAGTCCCACATAATTTTGTCATATCAAATGCCCAAATCTGTTATTTCCAATGTAGTACTTCCAGACAAGTTCTTTGAAATGCTTCCCAAAAGAATAAGTTACAAGGAAATAAATGGAGTTGTGATTAATGATAGAGAACTTAATTTTTTTTTTTAAGAAACACAATTACTCAAATTTATTGTCAGTTAATAACGTTGCAACATGATATTTGAGCAAAGGAAGGCCATTAAATTATTCTTAATCATCCTTAAACAATTCACTAATTTTTGACAGATTAGGAATTTATTTCATATAGAAATGTTATTTAATATCATCTTTCAATGAAATTTTATACAAAAATATATCATGTCTCATGTCTTGTACATTATTATGTGAAAATGGTTCTTATTTGAAAATTTTCTGTTCGATGCAACACAATCCATTTTATTTCTCATACTATGTAGGTGATCATTTTGTTTTGAATTTATAGTGTTAATATTGTTGTTACCTTTGGAATTTGACCTAATAGTTTTGATATATATGACATGAAAATAATTGCTATATAGATAATAGGCTATAGCCTTGAAGGATCGTGCCCCTGTATACACTCAATGCAATGGAAATTAATTTGATAGATGGAGAAATATTTATAATGACATCTACTGAAATTTCAATTATTTAAGACTTGGCATATTATTAGTTATACACTTGTAAGCATTATTTTTTTATCTCTTAGTTAAAATTCCATTGAATAAAATTGTGATAATGCTTTATCTTGAAGATCCCATTTAAATTAAATTATTATCGATTCTCTATATTGTCTTGCAGATTCAAGCATTTGAAGTTAGCCTATCATATTTAATTTATGATTTATTTTGTTGCCTTTTTCACTCTCCTATCAACATTTATAATTGTATCCATCACATAGTGATCATACTCGGTTTACTTGGAGGCATTTATTATGGTGTAGTATGTTATTTTATTAGATTTATTTGGCTAGAGTTTGATAGGTCACTAAAATATATAACATGATTATGGATCGATGTAAAATGATTTATAATTTGTTGCAAGAGATATCTCAAAGAGAAAGAGAAAAACTTCCTGTGTATATTAATATGCAGTCTGTTCTAGCCCATATGCCCTATTTTACTTGCACTATGGAGATGGTTGGGTTAAGTTATACGAGTAAATGGTCCAAGAACAAAAAGAGGCTGAGAAGAATGTTGTCATGAATTCCTAGTCAAGTTTAAAACAATGTAAGTGCTTCTTAAAATTTTATTGTTTTATATATAGTTTAAGATGTATTTTTCTTATAATAGGTATCACATTTTTGGGCTTGTGTTTTTATGTGAAGTTTGAGAAATGTTTTTCTTCCTTGCTACTAAATATTTTAGTATGTATGATTTATATATGCTAATTTTATTGGTTTTTGTGGGATAGTAGTGGAACACCAACCTGGGTTTTTCTCATAGACACCAACATAGAGTGAATGTAGTGATGAGTAGGAGAAAATCACTGTTTCTAGATAATTTTCACAACATAGGTCCAAGGAGATATAATTGGCCCAATAGTTGAAACAACAACACTCGACATCTAGGAGAAATATGCTCACCCAGAGAGAGAGAGTAGAAACCATTCTATTGATCACAAACATTATGAAACCTAGGTTGGAGGCGAATAATAATGGGCTTCTTCTGATTTTCCCGCAGACGTTTGTTCCAACTTTAGTTCAAGTCAAAATCATCATTGTCAGCATCAATTGCATTGTCCTGCTTTGCCATCATGTGGGTTTAGGATTTTTCCCCTAATTAGATCTATCTTTTTGCAAAGGAATAGATCGAGATCTCTTCATGATTCATCTACATTCTCCTCTATCTCAAGGGAAGCTATTGTGGCTAATATAAATCCTATTGGTGACTGTGTTAAGAGCTCTCTGCATGAGCCATTTCCATTAGCACTATCTAGGGAATATATTGTAGTAAACAGAGCTGATGCAAATTCTAGAAATATATATAGAAGAGCATCTCAGCAAGTGCCCACCCCATTTGAAGAACACAAGAGAGATGAAGAGGAATGAATTAAAAGCTATATCCCAAGGGATAACAATATTCTATAAAACAAATAAAATTGTCACCTAGTATTGATGACAATTTAAATACAAATTATTGAAATTGTTACCTATTTCTAGTAGGATGCCATCTACTTCTGTTAAATATTGGATACATCCTCTGCAACCTCTAGCTTCTCCTTCTTCCTCGTTACAGGAATGGCAGAATTGCATTATTCTATGAATGAAATCTTTGGTAGGTTTGGGTTTTGTATGTTTATTTTTTAAGCTTAGAACACATATTTCATTAAAATTGGAAATATTTTATTACAAGGACATCACTAGAATTGATTTTTTTAGTTATTTTCAAATTCTAGATACACTATTTAATTCCAAATTTGTTGAAATATGTGTTTTAGGAGATATTTTGAAATTGACCAGATTGTGACCATTTCCTATGTATATTATAACACTATAGGAAGTGTTTTCTGAAAAAAATCACAAAAAATAATTTTCTCAATGTCAAAAATCTTTCTCAAACACACCATATCCACTAAATGTTCACATGTGACAATAGCTGAAAGCGACAGGGATTTTCTTTAGAAATAATGGATATTCTCAAGTCATCCACTATTGAAACTTGAAATTTTGGATGGTGCTATTATTTCAAAGTTAAGGTTTCTGTGATATTCTTTAGGTGGAGAAATATTTTTCAGATACATCACTTCACATATTTGTTGTTAATATTTGGTGTTAATATTATCAAAAAAAAAATGTTGATAAATAATTTTCACATTCACAATTACTCACACCAGCTTTATCAATATGAAAGTTGGTTTTGAGATGCAAGTTGTTATGTCCCAGGCTTGATGTGATGGCATCTTCCCCTACCATACTAACATCCCATGCAATATGAACTCCGGCTTGTGGTTGTTTCCTGATATGTAATTACAAGCTATTGTGAACTCTTTGTTATGGTTGTTATTTGTGATGCAATTGAAAGCTATATCTATAGTGGAAAATCCTTATGGTGTTTTATGCAATTAATGTCAAATTTTCTAGTCATCGAGAGCCACCAGAGTGTTGAATGCCCCACTTGTATGTCAACTGAGCTTCAAAGAGAGGAGGCTACATGTAAGTCCCAAATAATTTTTTCATATCAAATTCCCAAATATGTTGTTGCCAATGTAGTCCTTCCAGGCATGTTCTTTGAAATTCTTCCCAAAAAAATAAGTTTTTGGGAAACAATTGGATTTGTGATTATTGATAGAGCACTTTAATGTTTTATTTTGAGACACACATGTACTTAAATTTATTTTCAGTTAATGACATTGCGACATGCTCTTTGAGAAAAAGAAGACCATTAAACCTTTCTTAATCATCCTTCAAAAATTCACTAATATCTGCCAGATCGGGAATTTTTCATATAGAAATGATATTTAATATCATCTTTCAATGAAATTTTATACACAAATATATCATGTCTCATGTCTTGTACATTATTTTGTATCTTAAAATAAACAAGGTAAGAGAGTACATGAATATTGCTAAATGTAAAAATGATTTATTTTCACGCAATTAACAACAAGCAAGCACAAATGAAAAAGTTGAAGACAGGTAAATCTAGATTCATGTTATACAATAAGTAATCATTGTTTTCTTTGGGATTGTCGGTTCTTTTTCCTTGGAATTTATTAGTGCAGAAAAAGGCTTCATTGTATTTACATGAATTTGCTGGGGAATGGGTATTTTAATGCTAACCTTACTAAGGTCATTACAAAAATCAAATCTAATTTTTTCCTTATCTAGAAATATGTGATAGTTTCAATACAGATTATTTCCTATAGGTTATAGAATTTTATTCTAAGTCCATTTCACAACGAAATACTTTTGAGGAAGCCAACGATTTTGTTTTAAAAATGTAAGAGTGACTGCCATGGTTTCCAATGATGGTTCCCCATCCTTACTCTTTATTGATATATTTGAAATTTTAGTGGTGTCTTTTTTTTAACAGAATCATAAAGTGAATTTGGAGAATTGAAATTTCAAGATTTTTATAATTTTCATGCAGTATAATACCAAATTAAGTACTTAGTTACCTATATTATCCTGGTAAAAATACATAGAGAGTAGTAGTATTTTTTGAGGGGTTATGTTGGCCTAAACGCCTTTATGGTTGGCACATGCAGACTAGTTCTAAGTTGGTAAAAGTACCTTCTGGTCTCAAATACTGAGTTATCTTGACCTCCACCTTAGTTGAGGCCACCTCCACTTGTAGTCAGTACACCAACAAAGTATAAAAACCTCCCGAAAACTCAATTTAATACACCAACAAAGTCTACAAACGTCTCAAAAATGCATTCTCCTCTATACTTTACTCCTACACACAACAATTTTTGGGGAAAGAGGAGATTGATGATTTTTAAGATATAGATGAAGATTAAATATCAGAATGTGTCTTGAGGCGCCAATTAAATGATATCACAGATCTTGTATTAGAGTTTCCAACTTTTAAATAAGGTAGTATAAATATTCTTTGCCTATTCTCTTTCATGTTTTGGTTGATATTAGTTAGTATAGCTTGCAGAATAAGTTAAGTAATGCCACAATATGTGGTAATTTTTTATTTAATTGAGACATATTGTAGAATAAATCAAGTAATTCCACGATATGCGGTAATTTATTTATTTAATTGAGATCTATACTGCTAGTATTAGTTTTAGAAACAAGTCATGGAATGGATTGAAGGAATTTAACAGGTGGGCTAATAATAGCATTGAAACTTGAGAAAGTATAAGGAGATATATATTCTTAATTGTGGAGGTTTATCAAGTGATGATCTTCGTCAAAAAAATTATGAAGTACTGCTAGCATTTGTTGGGGCTGTTGAGTAAGGGATTATTTTGGTAGTTTTTTACGCTTTACGTGATTGTATTTCAATTTATATAAAAATTTATAAGAGACATTGGACACTTATCTTGATATCCAACTATTTTTGGTGTAATCAATATTACTTGATGGCATTTAATTTTAACCAAAGAAGTGGTCTTATACTACCAAATAAGGAAAATAAAAAAGAGAAAAAAACAAAGTTTATGAGGAAGCTCATTGGTAGCAAGAGTGGGAAGCATAAGCCTCAGCCTCAACGAGAAACATGCCTAACCAGATTACTCAATACCAGGCGTGTACAAATGCAGGCAAGTGACATGATATCTTACTAATATTTTTATAGAAAATCTTGAATTTGTCCCCTATTTGTCTAAGTGGTTGCACAATATGCATCTATAAATGCCTGATTAATGAAGTTGTTTAGTTTATGTCTATGTTTCATTTTCAACTTGCTAAGAAATATTAAACACTTGCATTACCACTTTGGCTTGTTTGCAACAGGACAAAAATATCTTAACCATGGGAGGAACTTGCAGTATTTAAAAAGGTTGCGTCCAAAGTTCCAGTGGACTGGAAACAAAGGCTACCTTGTTTGTGTAAAAAACATATTCAATGTTCACAATTCAATTTTTGGCATGCCAATTTTTTGTTGAAATTCTTCCTTAGTACCTATAAATTTATTGTATTCATGTTGAATGCAATCACTAAATAAGTTGGACTTGTCCCAACGCCTTATTTAAGTAGACCATAGAAGCATCTCTTCACAAATTAACATACATTTTTCGATACAGTTTTGATATTTTAACATATTTGTCTTCTTTTTCATAAAGGAAAAATCATGAAGTTTCTTAATTGGGCTCCTGATTTTTCATATGTATGAATTCAATTTTTGCAAGAGAATCAGTCCATGAAATCTTATGTGTCAGGATGCACTGTTGACACTTTCATAGTGTAGATTGATCTTTGAGTAATAATCATATAATAATGCATTATGATGACCTCCTACAACCTCACAATAAATAAATACTCACGGTTATCGAATTTTCAAACTGGAAAGGTACAATTTGAAGTTATAAGTGATTATAGCCTAATTATTGTAACTACCTTTGTTAATTTAAAAATAGAAACTTGCTTTACTTCGACCTATCTTGTTCAGTGATATGAAGGCGAATTGTAGAAACTTTTTTCCAAATATAAATACAACATGTGTGCGATATGATCAAAATCTACTGTCGAATATGTTAAAATGCTTTGCTAGTTAACCAACTATTTTATTAGACATTTAAAGAAAGTTGAAAGTCACATGCACATCCCACATGTTAGGTCCCTATAATACTAGTGCATCCCCTTATTGTTATTGTTAGTGTAGCTCCATTATAGTTATTGTTATGACCATGTAGTCCCCATATTTTTATTATTGTGCCCCATAGAAGCCCATTTTTGTTATTATTGTGCCCTTACATTATTATTTTTATGTAGGCTCTGATTATATTGTGACCCCTTAGAATCCTATATATAGAAATTATGATTTTTCATTTGAATCATCCAAGAATTATTCATTTATGTAATGTGAAGGATGTTTCCACCTCGAAGTGGATATTTTTTAAGTCGTTGATCTATATTTTCTTATATTTTGTGAGTTGGTTTCATAACATTTGGTACCAAAGATTTGGATTATAGGGTTTCGCTGCTGCAAACTTGTCATTTTGGAATTTTCGCTATAATGTTTTTTGTACGAGGCTTCAGAAGCTAAAAATTTTAACACGTGGATCCAAAATATTGATGAACTTTGTGTAAAAAATCCAGACCTTGGTTCGCAAATTTTTTGGAGATATGATTTATTTAAGAGGGTTTTTGCAGACTCCATACTTTCATCTCAAACAAGTGACCGAATGAAAATAATCATAAATTTCGTTTTAGGCATCGGATTGGAATTATATAAAAAACGGCTGAAAGTACATGACGTGTAGTTTCTTGTGTATCTATTTTAGGGACGAATGTTGAAATAGTGACACATCGAATGACATGCAAGTTCGCTCTACTGAATCAATCCATAATTAGGCCATTGTGGGAGATTAGGCATAACTTTGCCTTGAAGAATCCAAATTAGGTCTGACCTATGACATTGGAAATAAGACTCATATAGCTACCATTGGACAAAATTTTAGACCTTGGAGATCCAAAATTACAGAGTTACAACCGTTGCAAGACTGAGGTCCTAAAAACATGAAAAATGTATGTATTTTTTAAAATAATTTACATAAATTTTGTTGGAAAAATTAGTTTGAAGTGATTCTAGGGGTATATTGTAGCATATATATCTTTATTTGGTTTTAAAATTCCTCCAAAAAATAATTCTACACCCATTAAGCCCTCAAAAAACTCTACTATGATGCATGAAGAGGAAGAATTGCAACACTATATATCAAAATTAAGGGACCAAGTGCAACAAATTTCGATCTCACAAAGAGAAACCGATGATGAAATAGATGGTTTAAAAGTAGACATGAAAGGTATGGATGGTATAGAAGAAAAAATAGAATATTTGAAGAATGGTTTAAAAGAAGATTTAACAAAGTTGCTACAAGAAATGGTTCCTAATGGAGAAAAGGTATTAGATGAAACTCATGACATTGAGAAAAAAATGTTAATTGTGATTCTATAGCCTCTAACATTGGATTGAAGACCCACCATATTCCAAAGATATGAGAAATTTTGATGGCAAGGATACAATAACATTGATACTACAAATGGATCAATACTTTTAGCTCCATAATGTGAAAAACACACAAAAGATACGCATTGAAACTTTATATTTAGAACAAAATCAGTTTGTATGGTATTGATGGCTTTGTTCTCGTAAAACAATTTTTAGTTGGTCAATTTTTACATAGGAAATGATAGCACACTATGAGGATACAAAGAGAAAGACCTTCTTTAGCCAATTGATAAATCTCAAACAAAACGGTTCAATGATGGAGCACATTGAGGACTTCCAAAAATTGAATATAAGGGTAAATAATATTCCATAGGAACATAGGATTGATGTATTCATAGGGAATTTAAAGGATAGCATCCAACATGAGGTTCTCCTTTGGGAACCTGATACATTGGAGAAGGCATTCAGGTTGGCAAGAAAAATTGAAAGAATTTTTTTTGCGACAAGGAAGCCTACCATTCACAACTATAAAGATGGAAGTGTTGCTACTCCTAACATTCCACAACCTACAGGTTTGACAACACAACAATTGGAAGAAAAAAGAGCAAAATGTATTTGTTACAATTGTGATAGAAAATACACTAAAGGTCATAAGTGTGATGAGAAGAAATGATTTTACATAGATTGTGAAGATGAGGAAGAAAAGGAACAAGAAACTTCAAAATAAGAGGATATACACCAAGAAACGGCCTTAAAGAAATAATATATGAATTCGACCATATATTGAAATGCATTGGCAAGAATTACCACTCCTCAAACTCTCAAGATAAAAGGACATATCAAGAAGAAAAATGTAAGTGTTGATTTATTCGGGTAGTACACATATTTTTATTCATTTTAAGATAGCCAAGGAATTGAATTCCTTCCTATATCTAGCACCAAAGTGTCAAGTAATGGTTGAAAATGGAGGAAATGTAAATTTCTCTAGAAAGTGCCATAATATCAAGATAACCATGGGGAAATCTGTATTGAATATCCCAATGATTTCCATTCCAATGGGTGGTGTTGATGTGGTACTAGGAGTTCAATGGTTACAATATTTGGGTTCAATAAATTTTAATTTTCCGATAACTTTTCTTGAATTTTTTTTGGGAAGGAAAGGAAGTTGAATTAATGGGTATTACAGTGAAATGAGGAAATATAATCAATTCTAATGGCATGAAAAATATTCTAAAGAAAAAACAATGAGGTGTAATTTCACAATTATGCTCATTATAGTTTCAAACATCGAAATCGTCTATTTCTCCAGATCTCCAAAAAGTCTTGGAAAATCATTCCAAGGTATTTGAGACTCCCAAATGCCTCCCACCTATTCTTGATCATGATCATAGTATTCATTTGATTCTAGGAAGTGTTCCTCCAAACATTAGGCCTTATATATATCCTTATGCCCAAAAGAGCGAAATTGAACATATGATTGCAAAAATGTAAGAGGCCAGTATAATTCAACATAGTCAAAGTTATTTCTTTGCCCTAGTAGTATTTGTGCACAAGAAGGATGGATCATGATGCACGTTTAAAGATAAATTCCCCATTCCTATCATTGATGAATTACATGGAGCAATTTACTTCACCAAGTTGGATCTCCATTCAGGATATCATCAAATTAGAATGAAGACTCAAGACATTTCAAAAACAAAATTTAGAACTCATGAGGGTCATTATGAATTTTTTGTCATGCCTTTTGGCCTTACCAATGAACCTTATACATTTAAAGGGTTGATGAATTCCATTTTCAAACCCTTCCTTATAAAAGTTGTGCTAGTATTTTTTGATGATATAATAATATACAACAAGTCTTGGAACAATCATGTTCAACATGTTGACAAGGTGCTCAAACTAATATTGGAGGAGAAACAATTATATGCAAAAACCTCCAAATGTTTCTTTGGAGTATAGGGGGTGGAATATGTGGATCATATTTTATCTCATGAGGGTGTTAAGGTAGACCCTAACAAAATTAAATCCATTAAGTAATGGAAAATACCCACAACCATAAAGCATCTATGAGGATTTCTCGGGTTAATAGGGTATTATCACAAGTTTTTTAAGAATTATGGGAGAATATCAACACGTCTAACTAAATTACTGAATAAACATGTATTTTCTTGGACTCCAGAATCAACTAAGGCCTTTAGACATCTTAAATAGGCAATGTACCAAGCACTGGTCTTAGCTATGCCAAACTTCACAAATTTTTTTATTGTGGAATGTGATACCTCAGGAAATGGAATTGGTGTTGTTTTAATGCAAGAAGGAAGACCCATTGCTTTTGAAAGCCACCCAATCAAAGGAAAGTATTTTAAAAAACCTATTTATGAGAAGGAAATTTTGGAAATGCTACATGCACTAAAGAAATGGCGACCTTACCTAATGGAAAGACACTTCAAGGTAAAAATATATCATGATAGCCTTAAATACATTTTGGAACAAAGAATATATTCAGAAAAGCAGAAAATATGGGTCACAAATATGTTGGGTTATGACTTTGAAATAATATACAAAAAAGGGAAGCTAAATGTGGTTGCATATGCACTCTCAAGAAAGGATGAGGATAGGGAAATATTGCTTTGTGCCATTTCAATTATCCAACTAGAATGGATAACCGAAGTAAGAGAGGAATGTAAGAATGACAAAGAAGCATGGGAACTCATTCAAAAGTTGCAGCAAGATCCCAATATATCTGATACATTTATTTGGAAAAATGATTCATTATGGTACAAAGATTGCTTATATATTTGTAAGAATTCCCAACTAAAACAAAATATTATTTTGGAATTGCACACCTCTCCCTTAAGAGGAAACTTAGGATTTTTTAAAACTTACCATAGGGTCAAGAAATATTTTTTTTGGGATGGCCTTAAATATGATATTCAAAATTTTATGGTAAAATTTTTTGTATGCCAACAAAATAAATTTGATACAATTAAGACCCCGGGTTTGGTACAACCTTTATCCATTCCAATTCAACATTTGGAGTAGGTTTTAATGGATTTTATCACAAGTTTACCCAAGTCCGAAGGAAAGAGTGTCATCATAGTGGTAGTTGATAGAATTACCAAGTATGCACACTTCTATGCATTATCTCAACCATTTAAAGCCAATACAGTCGCTACTGCATTTATGGAAACAATTCAAAATCTACATGGAAACCCAAATATTATTGTAAGTGAAAAAGATCCCATTTTCCATGGAAATTTTTGGATGGAGTTATTCTCTTATTTGGGTAGCTCATAGTTCATCTTATCATCCTTATTCTGATGGGAAAGATGAGATAGTGAAAAAAAAATTGGAAGGATATCTTCGTTTCTTTGTATTTGATAAAAAAAACAAAATGGGTCAAGTGGTTACCTCTGGATGAATGGTGGTATAACACTTATTTCCATACTGCATCAAAAATTACCCCATTTATGGAACTTTATGGATATCATACACCATCCATCACATCATCTTTAAGAGAAAATTCTAAGGTTCAAGAAGTGGAATATCACATCAAGCATCAAAAAAAAATTCTCCAACCCTTAAAGGATAACCTCAATTTGGCACAGAATCAAATGAAACAACAACAGATAAAAATTGCAATGAAAGAAGTTTTGATGTAGGCGACTGGGTATTTTTACGGCTAGAACCATACAAACAAATGTCCCTCAAGCAAGCTAATAAGGATAATAAATTATCACCAAAGTACTATGTTCCTTACAGGGTGGCACAAAATATTGGTACTATGGCATACAAATTGGAGCTTCCTACAACTTCCCGAGTGCATCCAATTTTCCATGTTTCATGCTTAAACAATGTTATAGGTGAAAATATCCTAGTTCAAATAATATTGCCAGAATTTGACGAGGAAGGAAAAATAATATTGGAACCTGAACCAATCACAGAAAGAAGAACTCGACGACTACGAAATCAATCAATTTTATAGCATCTCATCAAGTGGAAGAACTTACCCGCTGAAGATTCCACACATGAGGATGAGAATTTTGTACAAAAGCATCCATAACTACTCAAGCATTGAGGATAACAATTTTTTAACGGAGATGGGCATGTTAGGTCACTATTATACTAGTGTAGCCACTTATTGTTATTGTTAGTGTGGCCCCCTTATAGTTATTGTTGTGTCCATGTTGTCCCCATATTGTTATTATTGTGCCCCAAAGAAGTCCAGTGTTTTTATTATTGTTCCCTTACATTATTATTGTTATGTAGGCTCTGATTATATTCTGACCCCTTAGACTCCTATATATAGAAAGTAGGTTTTGTCATTTGAATCATCCAAGAAATTTTCATTTATGTAATGTAAAGGAGGTCCCCCCCTTGAAGTGGATAATTTTTAAGTCGTTGATCTATATTTTCTTCTATTTTGTGAGTTGGTTGCATAAAAATGTATGATCAACAAGATTCTAGTTACCATTAATCTGTAGGTAATTGGTCATGTGTGTGTGTGCTCCCTAATATCAGTAAGATACATAATAGTTTATAGGTTATGAAGCAAATACAAAAATAGCTGCTTAGCAACCAATCATTGTGAGTTCGATCCCTTACTCATATGTATAATATTAGCGATCCCCAATAGAAGAGAACTACAACTTTGAATACTATGTCATGCTTCTATTTTCATTTTTATGCAAATATAATATCTCATAGAGCATTGACATATTTCTGATGAGTGCACTGATACTCCCTATAATGAAAAATGGAAGTAATTGGCATGCATTTATGCTTTATATGTTATAACTTTGAATTCAAATTTTCTTAGATGAGATACAATAAGTAAGAGTGTTTCACATGAAATCTTCTATTTTGACTTTCTACGGGCTTCAGTAAGATTATCATATCAGTTTTCTTAGAAAACATTTTCTTATAGGATTTATTTCATTTTCAACTATAGCTAAACTTTTGGGTGAAACTTCAGTATTTTCTTTCGTCATCATCTATGAGATGAAGTAATACCATTTACTGCTTATTAAAATATTTATGTTTATTTGGTAGATTTTTCCTATGTAAGCATGACAACAATGTGGTTATTTATTTATAGGTTTTAGAAATAATGGATGTACGAACAAGAGAGGGTTTACTTTTTGTTGCAGTAGGTAGAGTGTCCAACATAATGGATACTCTTTTGGCCCCTTTCAAACTTTTGTGCAACATATCACCAGTTTAGTTCTATGATAAAAGGTCATATTTACGATGGAAAAGGTGATAGGTGGTAGATAGGTTTAGATTGGTTGCACCGCATGGATTATTTTTACTGAGGGTTGTTATCATGATACAATATTAAACTCTTGCTTTTCTTTTTATTTGTTTTAGATAAAAGTTTTGGAAGAAGGGCTTCTAAATCATCCTACATTTGGACTTAAGGCTTATGAGGGAATGGAAGTTGAATTTAGATCTTTCTTAGTGAATATTGAAGAAGATGAGATTCATTCTTATGAGAGGTAACTCTCCTTGAAGGTTTTTCAATGGAGGCCAATAATTAAAGAATCAAATGAGCCTAAGAGTTAGAGTAAAATATTCCTACAAGTGTACCAAAAATACCTTACTTAAGATACAGATGACTTATAGCCTTAACAACATAAGTGACTGTTCAATCCTTTAGATCTGCAATAAAGAGTTAAAACAAATCCTACAAAAACCCAGATCTATGCAACAAAAGTAGTTAAACAACAAAAATAAATAACAACTGATGCAAAGTAACTCCAAATAACCAATGTACAAGACAAGTTTAAAGAATTATTTTAATATTGTATAACACCCGGTAAAGGAAACAAGTAAGTGTTACCATCCCCCCTCAAATGGGATGGGTTCTTGGCTATCCTCAATAATTCAACTCCGTGAGTCTCTCTCTCTCAATGATATGAAAACCTGAAAAATGTGATGAACTCAAGTGGGGGCTCCGATGGCAAAAGAAAATGATAATGATAATGAGAATGATCAAAATGAAGAATGAATGGAAAAAATCTCCTATTTATAACAAAATATTGAGTTATCCTCGAAAATGGAGAATAATAAAATATTATTAACCATAATCTAGATCTAATTGCTTGGAATATTTTATTATATATTTTTTAGGGAAAAGATATTTAAATTGGTTAAATATCTTTATTTAGAAATAATAAACCAATAAATGATTTATTTATCATTTCAAGAATGTGGTTAAATAATAATAATAAAAATAATGATTTTTTTAATTATTTCTAGGTGATTTAGTCAAATTTAACAAGGAATAATAACTAAATAATGATTTAATTATTCCTGGAGAAAAATAAGAAAAATAATGATTTATCTAATTATTTCTCATAATTGGGTCAAATGTGACAAGGAATATTAGTTAAATAGTGGTTTAATTAATCATTCCTAGAGGAAAATTAAATAAATAATGTTTTATTTAATTAATCCTCATGGGGTTTCTTGTTTTACCCAGAAATAACTTAATAAAATATGGCTTATTAAATTATTTTGTATAGTGAAAACAATTTTACTATGGTAAATTGGTCTTACATGGTGTACTTCGATCCACCTAGTTAGAAATGGTTAGGTGATCAATTTTTGGTGATAACATTGAATTTTAAACCAACATTGGTAGTACAAAATTTGCAATCCATTTGTATTTAAATTACTTTGGAACCATAACGATGAATATTTTTCATTCATGATCTTAGGGGGTTCCTTCTTCAGCGGGTTCAGCTCAGTGGGCTATAGCTTCAAGGGCTTTGATAAGAGTTGTTATTGAACTTGTTGGAATACATACAAGAGTTGATGTGTCAGGTGGAATCTGCCACTGGGTAGATGGTTATCATCTGAATTTTCAGCTATATGAGAAGTTATTTTGTAGTGTTTTTGATATTATGGATGAAGGGAAGCTACTTGAGGTTCGTTGTTAATATCTATTTGTGGATTCTTGTTATGATGATATGTGGTATACATGGGCAATGTTTTGGAAGGTATATTTAGATTCACTCTAAATTTATGTGTTTCATTTGTGGTTATCCCAATTGATGGGAGATACTCATAGAGAAGCCTTTTTTGTACATTGAGTACCGTCATATTTGCAATAAAATATTAGACTCAGATCCTTTAGTTTCTTGAAAACTGGTACAAGAGGAGATCATATAATTACTTTTCCTACCTTTTGTAGATTTTGTGTATGGAGAAAACACCTCTTTCACTTATAGCATGTCTATTAGCATCTTAGAGGCTCATTTGATATTTAAAAGTTATATACCTGATCCAAGCCACTTCACACATTCAAACATGCCTATTCCCACAGATTAGATATGTTGGCATTTTTTAGATTCTTTAGGTAGAAATCAAGTGGTTGTATGAGTTTGTCCTAGATTGTCTCCATGTAGCACACATAGTTTATCAAGAGAACTATTAGGATCAAGAAAGGGTTTCGACTATCTCCCACCTTGATTGGATTTACATCAATGAGTTGGAGTTTTCCTTAATGGGCATACATATGACAATAATGGGTGCAATTTTTCATTCCTATTATTCTTTTCATTGATGATGTGATCCTTTTGGCTTCTTTCATCAAGGGTGTGCAAAGATATACAACTCTATTAGAATTTTTTCTATGAACTTCATAGTTGATGGTCAACTTGGGTAAAAATGCGTGGTTACGATATTCAACAGGTAGGAAGGGTCTTCTTAGATTATCATTTTTTCCTTAGAGTGAAGGAGATTGATATCACCAGCTCATGTTGCATACTTTGGTGCTCAGTTATTAGGCTCTCATTTTAGTTTAAGGCATTTTAATCCTTGGGTCAACATAGGCTACATTTATTTTTCCATGATTAAGAGATATTGTTTCTCGTATCATTTCTAAGAGATTTTGACCAAGATGGTAATAATATTAATTTAATTTCAAACCCACTTAATTAGAAAAAAAAATCTCTATTGAAATTGAAATTTTATTTCTACTAGGAATTGAAACACATCACACTGAGGAAAGTAGAAAAATGTGCACATATATAAAACTAAATTTACGTCACTGTTTATTGTCGAAATTCCTTGAAATTCTTCTTGCTACTTAAATGAACAAAATGAAACTACTTTTCTTTTCACCAAGACACAAAATTTCTCAACAATAGAAGAAATGGAATGAAACAAGTTAAATACAAAATTACACAAGAGACACTAATTTTCAAGTGAACCTAACTAGGAAAACCCTCTCCTTGCTATGGTATTTTATTAATAGAGTATATAGATGAAATACAAGGAAAATTGTCTATTGAGAAAAAATTTGTTCTCCTTTTAACCAAGCCTAGACTTTCCCCAAATGTTACTTGATCACAACTCCTATTCTTTGCGCATAAATAAGTATGGAATCCTTGCGCACTAGCCTCTCTTCTTGGCTCCTAAACTCATGCACACATGGCCTCCTATTTTTTAGCACAAATATCTTAATCTATGCATACTCGATACTTAACGATATGCACACCACAAGCAGGAAGCTCACATAATTATTATGCACTTTATCACAAACCTGAGAGCTATTGTATTTTCTCATAACCTTGTGCACAAAACAATTTTTGAATTATGTGCCTTCATCCTCCTTTTATGCTATTCGATCATTCTATAATTGGCAAGTTTATTTTTAAAACTCAATCTTATGATTGATTTTTTAATTGAGTCAAACTGAATCTTCTAACTCTCCTTGACAAAATTATACATTGAATCTCTCACTCATTTTTTTCTATTTATAAACTCGCACTTGGAGAGCCACATAATTGAGCCTCCAACTAGCACATGAACAGAATAACTCATCCTTTTCCACGAACTCGTAATTGAAAAAAGAACACATCAAATTCTTTCTTGACTAAGGCACAAGTCAAGAATACCTTCACTCAGTATTATTTTCAACATTTTTATTGTTGAAAATAGGAAATACATGGAAATATTTAAACTGCACCCTTCACTTACTACTTCCCACTTTGAAAACTGAATTAACTTCACTCACTACTCCCCACTCCGAGAAATTGAATGAAATAAAACCTATGTCATCTCCTTCTCCTTTATATACTAGAAGGAACAATAAATTTGGACACATGTGTGACATTGATTTAACTGAAATATACCTAAACCCTAGATGTATTCCCAGTCTTGAGATTTATTTTTTTCTAAGTTTGACTACTTCTATTATATCATATAAAACAAAAAATTACAGGTCTCTTCCTCTGGGTTTGGAAAGCCATATCTAGAGGGAAGTTTGATCACTTTGCTAACAAAAAATGGACTGCCTCGGCCGGGGAAACCAGCCCTCATAAAACATAGTAACACTGCTATCCTAAGCAGGAAACCAATAGATTTAGAGACCAAAAATAAACAAGAGTCATATAGCAAACATTACCAAAACATGAGCAAACTAGAGAGCATAGAAAAACTGAAACTAGGGAAAACCTTCATCCTTTTTTCCGGAGGTGGGAGCTTCTTCTTCAATCCTGCAAACATAGAAATGGTCATCATTCTCCTTGCTCGATGCGTGGCATGAAGTCTGGGGACGTGGCGACGCAGGAGATTCAAGCTTCTCAGAGGAGGCAGCTTGCAAACCAGAGTGCTCCCCCTTGTTTTATGCCTCAAAATCTGAGCTTCTTCCATCATTGTTGCCTGTGTTTTCGCTGGTGTTCTTGCTGCCGCTTGAGGCACTCTACACTGGGAGAGCCTTCATCTTGCGAGGGATGAAAGCAGGCTCAGGTAGAATGGTTGATTTACATGACCTTTTCTTGCTACGGGAGATGGATGGCGCCATAGGAGGAGCGAGAAGCTGAAAGGAAAGCTGGGAAGTCAAATTGACAGGGGCATTCTTGTTCTACTTTGGCCAGCCAATCAAAAGATCTAAATGACTGCGCAGGGACTGCAATAGAGGAGTTCTGGATGGGCGGCCACGCCCTCCTTCCCTTCTACATCTCATTCGATGACGCCGAGGCATAATTGCCTGAGGAGCAGAAGCACATGACCAGGAGGGAGTAGTGGAGAGTGCAGGAGAGGAATTGCCACCAAAGGGAAGGCTAAGGATGGTTGAATGAGGACCATGCACCAAAGGCAGAGGGGAATTAACAGAAAGATGAACCGAGAATAGGAGAGAGGACCGAAGTGAGGGCGAATAGACGGAGGAGGATGGTTTAATGGCTATGGCATGTGACCTAAATGCGCAACATTCCGGGTACGTCAAAATGAAGGTGGCGGAGGTTGAGATTAAGTCTCCTTCACAGAAGAATTTAACGCAATGCTTGTATCCTTGTGCGGTCACATGGGGTGGCCAAGTGTCCCTCCACATGGGAGCCATGTGGCCTACGATCTCACTGGCTAGCACCCACATCTGGGGTTTCCTAGTCTTGAGATTAATAGCTTCAACCTGCATGAATTTTTTTGTGAAATGTGAAATGTGAAGTTATATCACATTCTAAGAAATGTTTGGCTTGTCTATTGAGACTTCCCCTTCCATATATTTATATTCAAAGTAGCAATATTACCTCCTCATTTTTTAATATGGTCCTAACATCAGGGAAGAGTGATAGTCCCTTAATGCAGTATTATGTTAATTTACTTGTTATGATTTTGATACAAGAAAATACAACCACCTCAAATAATCCATTAAATATGCTTATCCAATGTCCACTCTTTATCAATTTAGAGAGTATCTCAACTATCATTGCACTATCACTTTTGAAAGCAATTGTTAAGCGATAAGTGCTAGTTCCAGATTTTTATGATTTAGTCACTAGAGTGGCACGCTTGATGGTAACTAGTTAAGCTCTTCTAATTCACCAATAATGTTTTCAAGTTCTTTTACAGCTTCTTCTTGAATACCCTCTTGGTGCCAAGCGACTGCAACAACCCTTGGATTTCTTAGTGATTCACCAATTTGTAGTAGTGATTCACCATTTTTTACTAGTGATTCGCCATGATTTTACAAGATAATATAATCTAGTGAGAGATTCTCCAAAAATTTTATACATACATATTATATTATTAATAAAATCGTCTTCCATTTTTCCTAGGTATCATGGGGATTTGCCCATTTATTATACATATAAATTTAGGGGGGTTCTTAAACTTTTCCCTGGTGAACACGACAATTGTTAATTCATGCTCGTGATACACTGCAAAAATCTAACAAAGTTGTTAATATCCTTAATGCAGTGAAATCGTATATCAAACAATGTAAATCATTAAACAGGAATTGTACCAAGCACCATTTTTTTGAGGTAGCAAAAACTCATATGATTTTCAAAAGTGTTGATTTAGAACCCACCTTTTTTTTGGAGCATATTTTTGACATTTTAAATTTTTTTATGTATCAAGTATGAATTTTTTTTTTTTAAATGTTAGTTATTTTCATGTTGATTTTAAAAAGTATTGTTGTAACATCACCCCCCTTTTTAGATCGCTTATTTTTGACACTTTAAATTTTCTAATGTATTAAGTGTGGATAAATTTTTTAAATGTTTGTGATTTTCATGCGAATTTTGAAAAGCATCAACAAATTTTTTTTAAGACATATTTTTGACAATTTAAATTTCCTTGTATCGTAAATATGCACATTTTTTTTTAAAATGTTGATTATTTAACGATTTTCCAAGTTGTCTTATTCCTCTCCTTGTTTTTCATCCTAACATATTTGTTTTTTAAGAGTTTTCCAAAAATGTTTTTTTTTTTTTTTTTTTGCAATGATTTTTTATGATAATTAAAAAAAAATTTGCAAAGTTTAAAAAAAATAATAACATTAATATTTTGAAGTTAGGATTTTTTATATATTTATATATCGTTAATTAATACTTCAATACACATAAAATAATTGTCACTAAAAACCAATAATTTTAAACAGTCGAAAAAAATACACATTTTGCATATAGATATAACTAAAAAATTACGCATTTGAGGACCTTTTCGCTAAAAATGACATGCTAAGCAGTTTTTTTTTATGAAAAAATTGAATAAAAAATGTTCAAAAATTAGCAAATTTTATGAAATTTTTATGAATTTTATATCCAAATATGATGATATTTGAAGTTTTTTTTTTTTCCAAAAATAATTACTTAGATAAAAGTTTAAGTAAAAATAACCCAAAAAAAAAAACACTAAAATGAAAAGCAAAATCCTTAAAAATAAAAACTAAAAACATAAAAAATGCAATTAAATTCAAAAAAAGCATTAAAATATTTTTGTTTGAAACATACACACATACATATATTTTAAATAAAATAAAAAATGAACAACATTAAAAAAACACATTAAAAATAATTAAAATAAAAAACATTAAAAAATGTTAAAAACAATTAAAAAATCAACCAAAAAAAAATTGAATAAAAATAGTTGAAAAAAAATCAAAAGCACATAATTAAAAAAAAAAAAACAATTGAATAAAATTTAAGAAAAAAAAAACATAATTAAAAAAAATGAGGAACATGTTTGTGGGGCGGCCAAGGAGGGTGGGGAGGAGGAGCTGAGCACAAATCCCCTCCTCCCTGCCCAACCCAGCCACCCCACGGGCATGGGCCTCATTTTTATTTTTTTTATATATTTTTTAAAATTATGCTTTTTGTTTAAATTTTTTTAATTGTTTTTTTTGTTATTCTTTTTTAATATCATTTTTCAATTTAATTTTAATTTTTTAATTGTTTTCTAATATTTTTTTAATATTTTATTTTTTTATTTTTGTTTTAATGTTTTTTTTTCCATTTTTTTAGGTAAAAAAGTGTTTAATGCCTTTTTTTAATTTTTTTTCTTTTTAATGTTTTTTAATTTTTAATTTTTTTCTTTTTAATGTTTGTTAATGTTTAATGCCAATTAAGTATTATTTATTTCTTTTTGTCAAAATTTTAAGGTTATTTAGATATGTGATATTTTATTTTTAATGCCATGTGTGAAAATTGTTGGAATTTTAAGGTTTTTCAGAGTAATGATATTTTATCTTTAACATCATTATTAAAAAGTGTTGAAATTTATCTTGAAAAAAAAGATGTTATTCCATAATGAACAATTTTTGTTTTAAGAGTGTTTTTTGCACAAAAAAATGGCTTTCATTGGCTTTTACTGGCCATTTTAAAAAATGTTGAAAATTTGCCTCGAAAAAAAAAATTTGTTATTCAAGCATCAACACTTTTCTCTTTTAGGCTGATTTTCATGTTCTTTTTAGGTTTTTTGGCTAGAGTTCTCATTTTGAGCTTACATTTCCCGTTCGATAGTTTACATAATTATCACCAATAACATATGCCAAATGTTAGAAATTATTAATCATGCATAGAAATAAAATTTTGATTTAATGCATTTACAATTGAAAATTAAGGCATTTGTTGATTTGGTTGATAATCATAATAAGCTAGATCAAAAATTCATTGACATTGATTTAGTTAATTTCACAGAGAGGCTTGAATTCCTCTCTAATATAGAGAAACAAAACAAAGGACTTCTAGGTGTTATTCAAATAAATTAAGTGGAAGTTGGATGGTTTGAGAGGATAAATACACTCGAGAAAATCATTTTTGAATGTGATAACCTAAGAAAAAGAAGAGGTGATGCCTTTTAGAAGGTGATACACATTGTACATAACATACACAGTCCATGCATTGTATGCAATTCTAAATTAATTTTAAGAGAGATGTTAAAATTTGTAACAGACTTGGGAAAAACTTTATGTAATTAGTTAATAAAGGAAAAATAATACCACCGTTAAGGGGAAATTATTCTAAGTTGAATGTTGGGCAAAGATATCCTAGTGGGAATCACTAGATATGTGTTTATGGCTAAGGAAAATTGGCAAAGACAATTACTAAGGCACTAAAGAGGAAGAAAGTATTTTTGGCACATTTATTTATGAAAATACTAAGAAAATGAACGTAAAATGTCACAGGTTGCATGCGAGGACAAAAATAAAGAAAAATAATGGAAAATGAAGAAAATAAATGACTAATTGATAAAAAATATTATGAGGATCAGTTGGTACATTTTTTCAGTTCATTTTTGGAGCTCTCTCATTATTCTCTCTCTCTCTCATACTCTTGGATACTTAGAGTTTTCTTCAAGAAAAATAGAATTGAGCCAAGAAGGAGGAAAGAAATCAAGGGAAGGAAAAGGAAAGGAAAGGAAAGTAAGTATCAACCAAGGAAGAGTAGGTTCTAGCGGCTTCAGTAGGAATACTTACAGGTAACATATTTCATGTGTGATTTCCTAGTTGGTTTGGACATGCATGTATTATGCATGTTGGTATTTGTTTCTCTTGCCATCGGTGGCATGGTTTTGCTGGGTTTTGATAGTGGTTTTTAGCCTTTCCTTGAATTTTTACAAATGCCATGGTGTGTTGGGATTTTGATCTTGGTTTTCATCTTTGGAATTGCCGGATGGATTTCAGAATCTGGGGCAGAGGTGGTCTCAAGGAAAAATTCCTAAAGGCCTAGGAATCCCTTGACCGGTTTTGGTAGGATACACAGTAAATCCTAAGGGTGGTGTCTCGGTTTAGGGCCTAGTGATCCAAGATTTGATTATGGTAAAGCATGAGAGATAAGGAGACATAAAATTCCTCAAGGATAGTGATGGATTCCATATGACATTCCAAGTTTGATTCAGTTTTGTGATTAGAGCAGTGGTTTTGGTGTGTTCACAATATGGTGAGGGTGGAGGTGGTTTAACCTCTGGATTACCTTATTTATGTTTTGGATTGGTTATCCATGAGATCCCACATTCATGCTTGTAATATGGCACAAGGGTGACTGGCTAAAGAGAGATTAGGCTCAACCATGTCTATGGTCAGTTGGTGCATGGAAGTCCCAAACCTAGTCGGTTATTTCTTATGTATAATGGAAGCTAATTTATCTTGCTTTTGTACCTATTAATGTGTGAATTTAGTGGCTAATATCTCACTATTATTTCCATGTTTTTATGCTGGTTATAAGCATGTCTAAATGGCTGGTTCATGTCATGGTTATTTCATGTATTTACATGTAAATTTTAATATAATGGATGCAAGACCTAATTGATGTCATATCTATTAAAGGAAGAGGATGGTGATCCTTCTTGTAATGTTTCATAAGATTTTTATGTCATCCATGCTTTGTCTTATATCCTAGACTTGTAGATTTAATTCACACCAAGTGTTTGACATAATGCCAGTCCTAGTTGGTTAGGCCTAGTCTTGGAGTTAGTTTTTGGTTAATTAGAACTGTCCTCATGTGTTTAATGATTTCTGAAAGCTACATGAAGGTTTGGGCAGTGTCTGGGATTCTGGTCTTAAGAAGTTCCTTAAATCCGACGGATGCAAGAACAGGTCTAGGCAATTGAGTCCCTGGACGCATGCATGCCCATGTTGTGGGTGCATCTAGAGCATCCCAGATGCACCCTTTCCCATATCAAGGGAGTGTCTGAGGGTTTCCTTCAGCAAATGTTAGTGGGACTCAAGGAAAAGTCAACTTGATGACTGGGATAGTCTCTAGGGGTCCTGTAGCAGGTGTAGGGAGTATTTTTTTTCATTTTTATGCATCGATTCCACTTCCTTAAAGTCACCAAGGAGGTCGAGTCTACTCTTAACTACCCTCATCTCATGTTTACCCCAGTTGGATGATTAATTAGGTAGATGTGAGGGGAGGTGTACGTTACAGGTGGCATCAGAGCGTGATTGTGCTCTACTTGGGAAAAGTTTGATGTTTTCAGGCTTATTATCATCATGCATTCATGTTGGTTGTGTATGTGTTTCTCATGTTATGGTACATGTACTTGTTGCATCCACGTGGTGTTGGTCATGGTGGAAATGATTTCACCATGGAATGGGTGATGGTGTTGTGGTAAATGTGTTGTCATGAACATATGACTGGTTAAACATGTCAGGTGATTACATGTTGTTAAGTGTACAATGATATGGCTAAGGTTTTCATGCATGAGTTCATGGTGTCTAGTTGATGTGGTCATGCATTGATGACTGTAATATAACTAGAATGATGTTTATGCACTAATATACCATGTGTTATAAGTCTATATGGTGTTATGATTATGTATATACATGTATTACATTTATTAGTTGATCTTGCAGATGAAATATCCTCCCTGAATTATGCTAAGGTACGTTGTTTTATTGTGATTTGGTTTAAGCTAACATGAGATTCCTTACAGGAAGAAATAAAATATGGCTAGAAAGATGGTAGACTACAAATATTATCCTTATGAATCCAATGAGAAACATGGTGTTGGGAACTCATCTAATTTAGTATATGCACTGAGAAGTTTGAAGGAAGCGATAAGGAGTTGTAAGGCGAACAATGACGAAATCATACAGGCACAAGAAAAAAAAGTAGAGGTAAATGTGGCAATCCTTCAAAGTTTCTCAGAATTGCAGCGACAGGGGCCACACCGGATTAGTTATGGATAGGAGGATAGAACTAATGGTGCATATGGAAGTAGGTCTCCTAGTGGTTGCATGTCGAGAAGAGATGACATGATTAGAGATGGCAGATTCTTGGACACTCTGGATAGGAGAGGTGACAGACATAAGTACTAATCTAGTTCTGGTTCTGACAGGAATTATGATCATCATCGTTACCATCCTTATATCAGGAGTGACAGGGGATATTTTTTGGATGAGTTTAAGAAAGAAAATCCACCTACCTTTGACAAAGAGATGAAGAATTAAATGAGGTTGAGGCATGGTTGTTTGGTATGAGGAAATTCTTTAGGTTGCATGATCAATTAGAAAACATGAAAGTTAGAATAGCCACATTGAGTCTCAAAGGTAAAGAAAAAATTTGGTGGGAATATGTGAAGAATTTCAGGGGTATTTATGAGGAGTATCTGCCTTGGAGTGAGTTCAAGACGCTATTCAAAAGGAATTATCTGTCAGATAGGTACTATGACGCTATGGCTAAGGAGTTTTATGAGTTGCATATGGGTTCCATGACAGATGATGAGTATAATAGCAAGTTTTTGGATTTATTGAGACATGTGACTTACCTCAAGGAGGAGAAAGCCAAGGTTCAGAGATTCATTAGTGGGCTTACAATATCATATAGAGACCAGATTGAGTTCAATGAGCTTAAATCATTAAACGAGGCCATTCGAAAGCTGAAGCATTTTTATGAGTAGTAAAAACATAAATTTGGGCTCAAACGTGAATTGAAAGGAAATGAGAAAGCTAAAGGAAGATGGCCACTAAATTTGGAAAGACCGCGAGATGCAAGTGAGAAAGAAAGTGTGGTTCCTTACAATAATTTCAATACAACTAGGAAGGGACCTGGAGAGCAACAATCTAGAGGTGATGGTAGAGCACGGTTGTAGTGTTGGATATGTGGAAAGGATCATCATAAGAGGGGATGTCCACAGTATCAGGGAGGTATACCCCAGATCTATAGTGTACAAGAGACACATATAGTTGGGGATGTTGGTCATAGAATTCCTCGAATTTATGCGCATGTGGACAACATGCATGCAAATCATTAGGCTTCTATTATTGAGATGGATGATAAGATATGTGATCAAGTTGTTTCTATATTGATTGATATTTGATGTAATTATAGTTATATTAGTCCTCACCAGGTGGATAAGTGCGGTTTGAGAAAAGAAACACGTAGAATCTTGGTTAGTGCAGTTGGCCACAAGTACAAAGAAAAAACTTTATCATTGGGTAAGATCTTGTGCATTTGACTTAAATGGTATGCCTACAACAATGCACTTGAACATATTTCCATTGGGATCATATAACATGCTATTAGGTATTGAATGGATATACCTTCACAACACCAAGGTGGATTGTTATGACAAATCCATTGAGTGCTTGGATGACAATGGGAAACCAAGAGTCTTACAGGGAAAGAAGAAAGCTACATCAGTTAGGATGGTAACAATGACGAAGGCCAAGTTCAGTCACATGAAAGGGTGTGTGCTATTTGCGGTTCATATCTTTAGCAAAAGGTAAGGAAGTGGAGGATTTGGATGTTTTGAGTAGGTGTCTAGTTCTAAAACAATTTCAAGATGTGTTTCCAGAAGAGAATTTAGAGTTTCCACTCACAGAGAGGTAGAATTTTCTATTGCGTTGGTACTAGAGGCAACACCAGCATCAAAGGAACCTTACAGGATGATCACACCTGAGTTGGTAGAGTTAAATTTTCAGCTAAAAGAGATGATTGATAAGGGATACATTAGGCTAAGTGTATCACCATGGGGCACACCAATTTTTTTCATGAATAAGAAGGATGGCACTCTCATATTGTGCATTGATTAAAGCAGTTAAACAAAGTAGCCATCAAGAACATGTACCCATTACCAAGGATTGATGATTTGTTTTATGAACTAAAGGGAGCAACAATGTTATCTAAGATGGACTTGAGATTAGGATATCATCAGGTACACATCAAAGAGGACATATACAAGACAACTTTCCAGATCAGGTATGGGCATTATGAGTTTTTTGTAGTTCCATTGGGGTTGACTAATGCTCCAACTACATTTATGTGTTTGATGAATAGTGTGATGTGTCCCTATTTGGAAAATTTTGTGATTGTTTTCATCGATGGAATCTTGGTATATTCTAAGAATGAGGAAGAACATGTCGAGTATTTGGAAGTAGTGTTGAGATTGTTGAGAGAGTATCAGTTGTTTTCTAAGCTCAAAAAATGTATTTCTTTCAGACTGAGGTACATTACTTGAAACATGTTGTGTTCAAGGAAGGAATAGCGGTGGATCCAAAAAATATAAGGGCCATCAAGGAGTGGGTAGATCCTAGAAATGTAGATGAGGTGATATATTTCACGGGATTGACAGGTTATTACAAGAGGTTCATTAAGAACCTCTCACATATTTCTCATATGATTATATAGTTGCGGAGGAAAGGTAATAAGTTCAATTGGATAGAAAAGTGTGAGGCTAGTTTCCAATAGTTTAAGAAGTTATCGACACATGCTCCAGTGTTAAACATCACCGATCTAGACAACTATTTTGTAGTATGTACAAATGCTTGCAAGAGAGGGCTTGGTGGATTCCTTATGCAAGATGTACATGTGATATGCTACGAGTCATAAAAAACTGAATGAACACAAGCATAACTATCCGAAACATGATCTTGAACTAGAAGTGATCGTACATGCATTGAATATGTGGAGGAACTATCTTCTTAGCAGGCAGTTTGTATTGATGAGTGATCACATTGGGTTGAGGTACTTGTTTAGCCTGTCAAATCTGAATGCCAGGAAATCTATATGGTTGGCTACGATCAATGATTTTGATTTTTAGATCAATTACATCAAAGGTAGAGATAACATGGTCGTAGGTTCTCATAGAAGTGGATATAGGTAAATCACATTGGATCTATGAGCTCATATGGGACAGATTTACAGGATAGGATCTTGTACACAGGTCAGCAGGATGTCAGGTATCTAGAGCTTAGGCACATATTGCAGCATATTACAGGTACATGTATAGATATTTGTACAAATATATGTACAGGTACAGGTGCAGGTGTATAAGATGTGAAATATAGTCTCATGAAAAATGGATTGATCAATTTTAGGGACAGGATATATGTACTAGATAGTAGTGAGCTCAAGAAGGATCTTGAGGGAGTTTCACATGAAACAAAAAACCATATTCATGTCATCCAGGCTATCATAATATGTTGATTGCAGTGAAGAGATTCCATTATTGGCCCGATATGATGAGGGATGTAGCAAAGTTTGTGGCTAAGTGTTTTGACTGCTAGCAGGTGAAGGAAGAGTGTAGGCATACATGTGGTCTACTGCAAAAATGGGAGGTCATTTCTATGGATTTTATCACAGGTTTTCTGAGCATAGTGAGACAACATGATTCTATCATGGTTGTTATGGATAAGTTGGAAAATGTTTCACACTTCATTCCATTGAAGACTATGTATTCAACTAGCGATGTAGCACAGGTGTTCATCATAGACATAGTCAGATTTCATTGTGTTCCAAATAAGATCATGTCAGAAAGGGATGAAAAAATCACTTCCAAGTTTTGGAAGAACTATTTGCAAGTTTGGGCACTGATTTGGCCTTCAACACAACTTATCATCCACAAATAGATTGAAAAATGAGAGGTTCAACAAGATATTGGAGGACATGATAAGGATGTATGTGATGCATAAACACTGAAAATGGGAAGAATACCTACCATTAGTTGAGTTTGCATACAACAATGGGTATCATGAGTCATTGGGTATGTTTCCCTTGGAGGCACTGTATGGGTGGACTTATAATACTCCCATCAGTTGGAGTGATCCAATTAACATGATGTTGATTGCAACAGACATGTTGGAAGACTTGGAACATGAAATGTAGGTTATCAATAAGAATCTAAAGGCAACACGGGACAAACATAAGAGTTATGCAGACCGACACATGGTATTTAAGGAGTATCAAGTTGGGGAGCATGTGTATTTATGCATCAAGCCCAAGAAGATCTCCTTGAGGATTAGATCATGTGCCAATTTGGCACCACAGTATTGCGAGCCTTTTGAGATCATTGAGAGGATTTCAACAATGGTCTATCGCCTTACATAAACTACAATAATGAAATCACATGATTTGTTTCATGTTTCATTTCTTAAAAGGTACATAAAGGATGTTGATCATGTTATTGATTGGCCTGTATTGTAGGTGGAACAAGAAGGAGAATTCCAACCGGATGCTTGGCATATGTTTTGGTATATGTGCATATGTATAAGGATGTAAATACCTCCATGATCTAAGTTAGAAAGCTACAATAAGAAGTATGGATGTATAGTTTTTTCTTTTGAGTAGGTTATTCATTGTAAATATTGCATCGATCTAAGTTATAAAGCTCCATGAGCAATGTATTTGATTTTAAGTGGTTTTGCTGAGGTGTAGGTGTGGTTTAAAACTAAGGATGATGTTCCCCAAGGGGGAGGGTTTTGTAATAGACATGAGTAAAAATTCATGTAATAAAAGTTAATAAAGGAAAAATAAGACCAGAGTTAAGGGACACTTATTCCAAGATGAATGTTGGGAAAATATATCCTAGTGGGCATCAATGGATATTTGTTTATGGCTAAGGAAATTTGGAAAATGAAATGGCTAAGGCATTAAAGAGGGAAAAATAATTTTTGGCACATTTGTTTATGTAAATAAAGGAAAATAGGAGAAAAGGAAGGTAAAAGGTCACAGGTTGCATGTGAGGAGGAAAATGAAGGAAAATAATGGAAAATGAAGAAAATAAAGGCCTAATTGATAAAATTGCTTCTAAGGATCAGTTGGTACCTTTTGTGAGTTCAGTTTTGGAGCTCTCTGATTATTCTCTCTCTCTCTCTCATACTCTTGGATACTTAGAGTTTTCTTGGAACAAATCAAGATTGAGCCAAGAAGGAGGAAAGAAAGCAAGGGAAGTACATGGAAAGGAAAGAAAAGATAAATAAAGGAAGAGAAGGATTTAGTGGCTTCGACATGAATACTTGTAGGTAACATATTGCATGTATGATTTCCTAACTAGTTTTGAATGCATGGCTTATGCATGTTGGTATTTGGTTATCTTGCTATTGGTGACATGGTTTTAACGGGTTTTAACAGTGGTTTTAAGCTTTGCCTTTCATTTTTCTGGATGCCATGGTGTGTTGGGATTTTGATCTTGGCTTTGATCTTTGGAATATCCAGATGGATTTCAGAATCTGGGGTAGAGGCGGTCTCAAGGAAAATTTCCCAAAGGCCTAGGAATCCCTTGACTGGTTTTGGCAGGATACATAGTAAATCTTGAGGGTGGTGTTTCAGTTTAGGGACTAGTGATACAGGATTGGATTGTGGTAAATACTGAGAGACAAAGAGATAAAAAATTCCTCAAGGATAGTGATGGATTCTGGATAAAATTCCAAGTTCGGTTCAGTTTTGTGATTGAAGCATCAGTTTTGGTGTGATCATAGTACGATGAGGGTAGAGGTGGTTTAACCTTTGGATTCCCTTTCTTGTGTTTTGGATCAGTTATCCATAAGATCCCACATTCATGCTTGGAATATGGCATGGGGGCGACTGGATGAAGAGAGATTTGGATCAACCATGTTTATGGTCGGGTGGTACATGGAAGTCCCGAACCTGGTCGGTTATTGCCTATGTTTAATGGAATCTAAATTCTCTTTATTTTTTACTTGTTAATATTTTGATTTAATGGATGATATCTCATTTTTATTTTCATGGTTTTATGCTAGTTATAAGCATGTTTAAATCACTGGTTCATGTGATGGTTATTTCATGCATTTACTTGTAAATGTTAATATAATGGATGCTTATACCTAATTGATGTCATATATGTTCAAGGAAGAGGATGGTGATCCTTCTTCTAATGTTTCATAAGATTTTTATGTCAGTCATGCTCTTTCTTGTATCCTAGACCTGTAGATTTCATTCATGCAAAGTGTTTGAAAAAGTGTCAGTCCCGGTTGGGGATGGTAAAACCTAGTCCTAGAGTCATTTTTTGTTTAATTGGCATTGTAGTCATGTGTTTAATGAATTTTGAAAGCTATAGGAAGTTATGGGCAGTCTACGGGATTATGGGTTTAAAAAGTGCCTTAAATACCGCAGATGCAGGCATAGGTATGGTAAATTGAGTCCCTGGATGTGCCCATGCCTATGTTGTGGGTGCGTTCGAAGCCTCCTAGATGCACCCTTTCCCATATGAAGGGAGCGTCTGGGGGTTTTCTTCAGCAAAAGTAAGTGGGACCCAAGGACAAGTAAGCTTGATGACTGGGATAACCTCTCGGGATCTTGTAGCAGGTGCACGAAGTCTATGTTATGGTTTTTTCATGTTGATTTCACTTCCTTAAAGTCACCAAGGAAGCTGAGTTTTCTCTTAACTTCCCTCATCTTATGTTTACCCTAGTCGGATGGTTACTTGGGTAGATGTGAGGGGATGTGTATATTAAAAAAGCTGAATTGGACACACTAAAATAGTAAAAGGAAATGTATTTTTATGACATAACTAATTTTACTACAAAGTAAATTACCAAATGACTAATTACTTTTATTGAAATCAATAACGAGAACTCGGTACTGGCTATGCATTTGCAAGAAGAGGCTAGGAAAATTGAAAAGGATATATTCAATAAAAATTTCAAAATGGAGATTACACTTTCTCTCGATAGATATTTCATTAAAAATATGGTGGAGAAAATTTTTCAAGTAATCATGACTCAGTAGACATCTAATAGATACATAGTTGTGGTGGATGCTTTTACATATTGTAAGTGTTCTCAAATTATTAAACATTTGATTTTCTATTTACTAATATTGTATAATTCAACTTTGTTGATTATGTTACCATGAAGTTAGATAATTGTAGTATACAAATTCTAATTTTTTATTGCATATTCCTTTTTTATATTATAGTTCATGGGAGCCCGTTACAGTTCCCATTGAGATAAACACATGATTTACTTTTACAAATAGTTTTTCAATTCTTGGTGTTACAGTTCTAACTCCATTCAACAATTTTGTTTATAATGGCTATGCTTTCAATATGATCTCACATATATTTGAATTATATCTATGGTGTTTGACATTTCAATCTGGATACAATTATTGTTACTGAATCTGAGTCTGTATCAATTTTATGATAATTAATTTTATAAGTTTCGAAGATATGCTTTGAGCCTTTGTATTATATCTAATGTTTTCTTATTGATTATAACAAAAATAAACATTTGACAGTAGTTTTGGATCTGAGACATACATCTTTGAAGAATGCAATGCTAACACCATCTCTTTAGAATTGAATAAATTTTGTTGTGCACAATATGGAAGTGCGAAGAAAGCTTTCATTGTGCTTCCTTCACACTTCAACATTCCACACACTCAAATTTTGGTCCCCCATACATGATGTTAATTTGAAATATCTTAAAAAGGTGAAATTGGAGAAAAATAGTATAAGAAAAAAACATTTCACGTGGTATTGAAGTAGTTAATGAAGCGATAGCCGCAAGAATTATTGCCGAATAAATCTCTAATTCTGATTGTCTAAGTGTACTTAGTGTTTACAATTGTTTCATTT
Source organism: Pinus albicaulis (assembly GCA_034641835.2). Taxonomy (NCBI): domain Eukaryota; kingdom Viridiplantae; phylum Streptophyta; class Pinopsida; order Pinales; family Pinaceae; genus Pinus; species Pinus albicaulis. Next base: position 999,120,588 of record CM076571.1, read on the forward strand.
GAGAATAATTTTAATTAAGAAAATGATATACAACAATAAATTTACTAAGAGGTGTGTTTATATTTGAACTATTCTCATTTTATTATCATTACATTGCAACTCTCTATTTTTTTCTATACTTTCTATGCACTCTATGATATTTAATGTTGTATAGAAGAAGGCATACAAAAATATTGCATGAGTTTGTAAATAAAAGTGGCAACATTCCACTACTAACAAGCAATACAAAATGTAAAGTTTTCAATAGCCTTGCATAAATGTTTCAACATTTATCCATGAGTAATTCCTCCTTTGAAAGACTTTCCACTCCACAACTTACCCTATTTCCTTTGAATCGGCCATTAGCATTAATTAACTATGCATATGAATTGAATTAATTAATTATGTTTCCAGAAAAATGATCTTTTTTTTGTCACTCTTGAACTTGTGTTGTCTCCTTTGAATCTTGTGTATCTAGTTTCTTTGCATACTTAAAAATAATAAACAACTTTACTAAGGATCTATAATATTTAAGAACTTTTCATAATGTATCAACGTTAATTGTTCCACACCTCTACACAATAATATAAGAACATTAATATAATTCCTAATATGATCTAAATTAAAATGTAACATTCTCTAAGCACTTTATCTTGCTAAGTAAAATTTTCCTATAGTGTTTTATTAGCCTTATGCATAATTTGGAGGAAGAAAGCTTGACTCTCAATATAGTACCTGCTCCCACACTTCCCGCACACCCTTTCACCATACAATTAAATAATAAAAATTATCCTGTAAAACATATTTCACACTCAAAAAGATAACACATAACACAAATGGGAAAAACACAAAATTACAAACTAGCATTATTATTTCAGGATTTGTTTCAGTGTTTTGTAATAAGGCCATAATTTTTCCCAAAAAATGAATTTATTGCCAGAACTTGGTGAAAACATATTCAAAATTTTTAACCGTGGGAGTGTTTAAATCATTTTTTTATTGAAAAAATGGATTCAACACCATCAACAATAACTGGGGTACCCAAAATCCTAGATTTCAAATCTGTTAGTTCTGACATCTTGGACTCTTTAAGAATTTGACATAGTATATCAACGTTACTTGTTCTGCATCTCCGCATAATCATATAAGAAAAATAATTTAAGTCATAATATGATCTTAATTTAGAACATGATTTTATCGAAGTAGTTATTCTTGCTAAGTAAATTTCTCCTATAGTATTAAATTAGCATTATGCATAACGCATATGAAAATAGCTTGACTCGATAGTTCCTGCTCTTGCATTTCACCCACACCCTTTCTTCATATAACAAAATAAATTTCAACCACGTCAGTTATACCATATAATCATTAAGCACTCTGCACAAGGTATCAACGTTACTTGCTCCATGTCTCTGCAAAATAATATAATAAAAATAATATAAGTAATAATATGATTTAATTGAAAATGTGGCATTTTCTGAGCACTTTCTCTTGCTAAATAAATTTCTGGCACATTATTAAATTATCATTATGTGCAATGTGGAGGAAGAAAAATTTATATATTCTTTTCTCCTACACTTCCCATGCACCCTTTCTCCCACAATTCCCGCAACCATTTCTTCCACACTTGAATTCTAAACCTAAAAGTGGAAAGACAATGAATTCCTGCAGGCCTAAATGAAACTACCTTCTAAAAGCTGAAGCGAAATTACTTCTACTTTATTTCTATGGATTAACTATGCAAAAAACCACTGTCGAAAAGAAAAAGTAATGAAAAAAAAGCATATGATATGCAGAGAAAGGAGAAACAATGTGTCGAGAACAGGTATATGTCGAGGTAAAAAAACTATTTTATTATGAGAAATTTGGATAAATGAATATTGTTTGTAATAAAAAAATTGGATAAATGGATTGTGTGTGTACTGGAAACAATGTACTTGTAATCAAATCTATTTCTACATTTTCTAATGCAATTGGATAAATGGAGCAATCTATGTGAAAATGGTTTTCATTGTGCATAATGTGGATAAAGAAGATTGTAATTTTTTGAGCTTATTGGTCCTTAATATGTGCTTAATATGGATTTATGAACTCTACACAGTGGACAAATTTGCACTTTTCATACATTTCCCTCCACACAAATAAACAAATATATAATATTTCTCAATATTTACTTAGTATGATTTTCATTGTATGGAATACACATATTATTGAGAATCCACATGTACTAAGTACAAAGGTGTTGACAAGAGCTATGTGACAATATAAGTAAAAGTAGAGAAGCACTTCATACAATAGAATTTTTTACTTCACTTTCACATTCCACACAAATAAAACATTCACTATCCTTCTACACTATGCATGAGAAAATATAGGCCCCACACTAATATTAATTGAAGCCTCCTTTTAATGTGTAACTTTTAACTAAGTTCAGTATAGTGTATGAACTCACACCTTATCATGTTGTGCAACGTATCAAAAAATCTTGATATTATGTTGTAATTCTAAGACATGTTGTGAAGCGACTAGATGTGCCAAGGGAATTTTTGAATAATGAGAAAAAAAAACCCTATAAAAAGAAAGAAAGACTTAAGTGAAGTGAAAAGGTGTTGGAAAGAGTTACATGTGGAGAAAAAGAAAAAGCGGAGAAGTGCTTCTTATAGTAATTTTTTTTACTCCACTTCTACGCTCTGCATCAAGAAAAGCTTCACTCTCCATCTCCATTGTGCCTTTAGTGTCTAATATCAAATGAAGTCTCATTTTAACTATTAACTATGTTCATTACAATGTATGAATTTTCACAATGTATGAATCCCACACTAATACCACTAACATTTATTTAATTAGACTAAAGATGTCTTTAGAGTAAGTTATGATTGTGTGCCAATCTTGAAATATTTACAACAAGTGTCAAATTCTTAGCTTTACTTTTGACCAAAACATAGTAACAAAGACATAAAATAAATAATTGGTAGGGTTTTAAAACAAACACATGCACAAACTATATATATATATATATATATATATATATATATATATATATATATATATATATATATTCGAAACAAACTAGAATTTCATATACAACTGCTCAGGGCATGAGGTCTCTTCACCTAATTTACATTTCTCCAGGTCTCTTCTTTGGTTTAATATTACATTGTATTGGTTGTTCCATTACATTCACAGGCTACCCATTTAAAAAGAAAAAGAAAAAAAATACCCTAACAACACATGAGGCATCACACTTTCCTGCCACAATTTGTCTTCTAGACACTTGTAAACAAAAAGAAAAATACATAAATCATATGAAAATCATGCCCTTTCGCTCTGGCTACCATGTCGCTCTTCTGGAACCGTTTGAGAATCAAATTTGATTTGGGGTGGGGTTAACTGATCAAATTTGAGGATCTGGTATTAATTTCACTTTGAAGGGTATATATTTATCTAACCCTTCAAGGATGAAAGGCTACATTTTTTTTACTTTAATTGAAAAGTGTAAGTAAATAAACCCTTCATTAAAAAAATTCATAAATAAAGTAGTTCCATTCTAAACCTCTACATATTGAAAAAGTTTGATCATGGTTACATCAAAATACTCTAAAATTTTACTAAAACTAGTAAATAAGGAAAGGCTTTTTCTCAAATTTTATTTAAAAGACAAATAAGAAATTTTTTATTTTATTCTTTAGATGATCTTCAAACTTATATTTGGACTTACATCATTGAAAATTTCAATCTATTTTCCCAATGTTAGAAGTTTTCTACTTTTAGTTTATTTCCATACATCATAAATAACATTTAAGTATACCTCATTTAGAGCATATGGGTCACTAAGAGAGAGGAAAATCAACATATATAATGTCTCCAATGAAAGTATTGATCTATAATTTCTTTTAATCCTGTTTAATTTTGAGAAACCTATTTCACACACTACTATGTTTCCTGGAAATACAAGAATTTCTTGCCATAATTGCATCAAATATGGAAAGCCTTCATACAATTCAGGTTCATCCTCACGTATATCCCATGCTCCAAGCATATGTATTTTGTGGTATGATTTATATATAGTACAAATAAATTTATCAATTTCACCCAAACATATAGTAGTATCCACAACAAGTGATTCCCTAACACTAAATATTTCACATAAAAAATTCAACCATATCTTAGTTTGAGTCTCTATCATTCAACTCTTCATAATAATGTTGAGGACTCAAAAACTTAGTAACATTAAATACAAGTAAATATGTGAACGTCCTATCTAGATATTCAATCACCTTCATAACAAAACATCATTTATTGTCCTTTATGTTTGCATCTTTGGAAAATTTTCAAACTTCAATGGATGTAAATGTACCATACTTGTGTTATCCACAAATTCAAGCCCCCCCCCTGTTCATTAATTATAAAAGAGGATATATGGATTGCACTTGCCCCAAAATTGCTTCCTAAAAATAATTTGTGGAGCATTTTGATAGAAACATATAGAGCAGTGACAACAAATGTAATATCAACATGATCTTCTTGAAACTTTCGATTAAGATTATTTAATTCAATGAGAAAATATGCAAGTAGATGGATGAAAATTTTCACTTGAAATATTGTTTCCAACTCCATTTTTTTCTACCCTAACTCCCAATATTTTAACAAAGAAGGCATGTATATAACAATTATTTCCATGAATTTTCCTATTGAAGTACCTCTAAATTGATTAATTTCTAAGACCGCTAACTTAGTGATTTGAAATGTGTTCATTAGCTCTTCCAATTCTCCATGATTTTTTGTCGATTTCCTAAGCCATGATTACACTCTGATTTCAAATTTTTCAATATATTGAAACTATGGAAAATGAGATGAAGAATCATTTGTAGCTAATGATTTTCTATGAGTTATGCAATGGATATCTAATAAACTAGGAGTATCTCAACGAAACTTAGAAGATAAACCTTCATGAATACCCCTCACGGTGGATGCACCATCTGAGCCAAAACAAACTAACTTATTTAAAGATAGATCCATCTCTGCTAAAAGAGTTTTCAAAGCATCATACATGCACTGAGATGTTCCATCCTTTATATGAAACAAAAATATAATCTTTTTTACACATTGACCAATTCCTCCATTTGTCAAATATGTAATATAAACAATCAAATGGTGTTCCATAGTTCAATCAATGCTTTCATCAACTAGAATTGAGTAAAATGGGCTATGTAATATCTCATATTTTATTTTTTTCTAATATACCTATTTAGAAACTTGAAGAAATTATTTTCCTGATGTCGTACTTATGTATGAAAAATATTCATTTGAGAAAGGAATGTTTGGAGTGAATTTATACATGTTCAAGTCACACATTGAATGAAACACTTCCAAAGATAAATCATGTATAACAAAAAAAAACATGTTTTCAATCACTAATATAATTCTCTCCTTCTCATCATCTAACACTAGTTCTATGTGTTTTCAAAATACATTTTTAAATATTTTTTTTAATTTATAAATATCTTAATTAGGCACTTCACTATAAGTTTTTTTCAATTATTTAACAAATAAAACACTATAATTCCATTCAATTTCATAAATATTCCTGTACATGGTTCATGTGATTTTGCGTCCCCCTTCCAAAGGTGATTTTGTTATTAGATTTAGGACGTTCAATTTCAATATCTTAATTAACAAATAGTCCTTTGAAGCTTCATTTGTTTAAATAAAATCTAAATCATAAATAAACATAAATTCTCTCTCTCTCTCTCTCTCTCTCTCTCTCTCTTTATATATATATATATATATATATATATATATATATATATATATATATATATATATCTATATATATATATATGATGCGTTGTACATAAAATAAATAAAATAAACTCACCAAAAACAAAACAAAAAGCCACATCATCCATAGAGAAAACTAACTAGTAGATACACGTGTGTCAATGAACATGACATATGACAATGTTATGCAATGAATCCATAAATCAAGACTTCAACTTCCAACTTTTCAACTTGCAAGTGAACTGGTAGATTGCACTTTCTTTTATAATTGATTGTTGATTACGTAACATGTATGTGAGGGATTTAGTTAGAAAACATGGATATTATGATTAAGTTTAAAAAAATGATGTTGATTGGTTTAAAAAAAATGTACCCTTCTTTCAGAAAGGAAAAATTAATTTAACCTTCTTAATTGACAGTAATTTTAAAATTATGATGTTTTTTAAGACCAATTTTTTTTTGACATTTCTGGGATGGGACAAAAGACTTGGGATGGGCCCAAATTTGAATGCTAGTGGTATTCATGCCCCTGCATCTATGTAGTCTTGTGCAATGATAATATCATAAATTCCAATTTTGTTTCCCTCCAACAAGCCCCCAACACAAAATTGTGGCTTGTCGAGATCCAGTCACTCAGTCCTTCTACTATCACCATGGATTTGGGAAATTTTTTCCTTACCAAGACTAATTGAGTTTTATGTCTGTTCATAACCTTTGTCTTCTTTATGCTGATTACCTTCTCATTTCCTTGTTAGGAATTAGCAAGACCTCAAATTATTTACCTTCCTCATAATACCTAGAGGGTTGGTGTAAAGAGTGGTCTTGTATACTAACCAAAGTGGGGGTTATTCATCAAGAATATTCATTCTACCTCTATCTGCATAATGATCAAACCCCATTCCACTGCTACAATCCATTTTGTAGGGACTTCCCCAACACATATTTTTCAAATATACTCACAGGTCCCTCTTGTAATATGTATCAGGTTAACTTAAATACTAAAGTTGTAACTTTTTTGTGTAAAATATCTCCCTAAGTGAAAGTGCCCCTTTATTTTTCAAGCCACCTGCCATGATTGGGATACCGATGATAGATGAATTCCTCTATCTCCCTTGTGCCATCTTCGGCTCTCCTGGTGTTGTCACTTCTTCCACAGTCTCATCATACTACATCGCCAAACAATGTAAGCTCTTCCCCGTTTCACACTCTTTGTTGTTCTGATTCCTTTAACTTATATACCTATTAATAGCGTAGCTCCATCTATTTCTAATTCCATTCTTGCGACATCCTTATTCTCCCAATCCCAGACTATTCTACACTGTAGAACTCTTATAGACGCTGAAATTTTCTCTATCGATTCTTCTACTAGCTTCCCTCCATTAGTTGGTGTTTTATAACTCTCACACCACTTGATATTTCTCATAGACAATCATTTCATTAGCTTCATCATTATTGATTGCAGATATTGGTCATTACACTTATATGTGGAATGTGTGTGAAATATTATTCAATTGATTTCAAAAGTATGGTATACACATAACAAGCCCCTGCGATAACTAATATTATATTTGTTGGCAAAATCACATGTCAAAAAAAATTCATGATGAATACTTAGCCAATGCAACTAAGGACATATTTATTTTTAAAATTATGTTACAAAATATTCAAAAAAATTAAATCTTTGAATTTATGATTTGCATTGAAGAAAAAGTGTGCACAATATTAAAAATAATCTTTCTGCTGCAAAGCTATGTACTTCTGCATACATTCTCCGTTAATACAGTTCTTCTGCACACCTTCCTTATGCACAATACTGATTTTTAAATGATCGAAACCACTTAATATTAATCAGTTACACAAAGGACCTACTTGTGCTCTTTAAAAAATTCCAGCGCACACAGTTTCTTTGTAGACCGTTTCTCACGCATACCATTTCTCCTTCCTCCACATATGAGAAAATTAGTCTCTATTGTCCAGAAATATGAAACATTATGAAACATGCTTCAAATGTGTGCTATTTATCCATCTTCCTTATCTTTTCACATGCCCATTCACCCACATATCCTTCACAGCATAGATGTTCAAAACTCCATAAACTTGTTCTCTCGCACAACGAAATCTAACAAATTTTTGGATGAAAAAAAATTATAACGAAATAAGACAAAAAAACACTAGAAATACTTGTCATAGTATCAATGTTAGTGTCATTGTCAAAGCACTTATTGATGAAACATCCAATCCCTACCTAGCTTACATAAATACCCACTTAAAGAAAGAAAAAAAACATAGACTTGCATATTGTAATTAAAAAAAATAACAATGAAAAATTGGTAGCACTAATTTTTCAATGTATCTCTATTTTTTCTTGGTTTCTAGAAAAGTTAAAAAAGTAGTAAGGCTCCATATAATATTTAAGCACTTTGCATATTGTACCAATGTTATTTTCTCTTCACCTCTTTAATAATAACCATCAACTTCTTAATCAATTTTAACATGTAATTTGAAATACTGATCTTACAACTTCTTCCAATAAACAACGTAACCATAATTCTAGCAACCTGTTTCATTGTTCAGAGATTAACTTGTGCAAAGAAATCTTCCTCAAGCTCCACACAAGGAAAGCATTGCACAATGAAACATTGACTATGATGAAATCAAATTTTACTTTAACATTATGAACAAATCAAATTTATTTAATGATAAATTTTCATTATTAGTAGTACGTGACTTCGTGGTTGAGGTTTGTTATTTTTTCACTATTTTACCGTGTTTATTATTATTATTATTATGAGTCCCTACTTTTCTAAGGACTACAATACTCTCCTCGTGGTCAAATCCCATTGACTATCGATTATTTTTTATTACATTTTTTCTATATGCATGTACTATCAATTATTTATGTCCACATATTAAACATAGTTTTGGGAAAGTGTTGAATATTCCTATTCTTCTGTAAATTCATATATCATTTTCTAATTTATATAAATATTATTTCTAATTTTCTATTAACTGCACGAGGCTTGTATTTACCTAGTATCTAATACGTATGTTGAATACTTATAAGGTAATGTGACAATTGTAACCACTAATTTTAGTTATGGTTTCCATAGGAGCATTCACCAAATGTTTATCATAAAGTTTTTTTAGCATACACATTACAAATGCATGCTCGATTACTTTTCGAGGGAGCTGGTTACAAGTATATTTCTTTTCTGGGTTGTATGGTGTTGTTCTAGTAGTTGCACGGTGTGAGGAATATTCTCTGCAAACTCATTTCGAACGAAGGTTCAAAATGTGTAGCATTTTTTCCAGGTAAACAATGAATTATTTCTTCTATATGCAAGTACTTAGAGTGTTTATACAATATATGTTACAATTCTTTAGCAATGAGGTGTGGAGTTCAAAAAGTGGATAATGTGAGTGCTAAACATGTTTATGCAAGATACATTACCATCGTGTAGATAACATCTGCATTACTTCTATGCTATGAAATTATAACCTCTTATTTTTCTTATTTAAATATATTTGGCCTAATTCATATCAATAGGGAAGATGAACAGAAATAGAACAAATAATATTAAAGACAATGATAACTTTTCTAAGAGGTATGTTTATGTTTTATTTATTTTCATTTGATTATTTTTACATTATACAACTTTGTGTTTTTTTGTGCTATATTTTTTTATGTTCTATAACTAAAAGCAATGCTTTTCCAATTTTTTGGAAATATATAACACTTAGATATTCAAATCTAGGAAAACATTAACAAGGAAAAAAATACTTTGAATATTTATATAAAACATTTGTATCTGTCGAAACTAAAACCTATTTAGAATTTTACCTATATGCATAGAAATCATATTCTATTTGGTAAGTATGAATATGACATTGGAATATGAATTGGGAATGACTTTTCATTATCTAGTTTTGTCTTCATTAGTGAGTTCTTACTTAATAACAATTATAATGTTCTTTTAAGCTTATCGAATTCGAATGATATGATAGTAGACATGGAAAAGTAAGTAGAGATAGTGATAAGCACTATTACAGAAGCAAATATCGCAAGAGATAAAATGAAAGGAACAAAAAATAGAGAAAACCAAAAGCAAATAGGTAGTTTTGTCCATGTTTAGTTAACTATATATTATATTTATTTTTTGTCTTTTTTTAATAATTTTTATTCAATGCTCATGATTAGGCAAAAAAGAATCAGTAAAAATATACCAAGGAACATTTTTCATGGTGTTTTCTTAGTTACATATTAAAATTTCTTGGATAAAGCACATAAGAAAAAATAAATACTCCATGCAAATTTAACATTTAAGAAAATCGAAATGACAATAACAATACTTGTGCCAACACAATTTATCAAAAAATATAAGGAAAAACTTCTTGCAAATGTGGGTGTTTCTATTAGAAATTTCGAAATAATTCCAAAGCATAAATACGACAACGGTGATTGTGATAAAACTATTTTGCATAAATAGATTTAGCATTGTAGAAAACATTTGTCTTGTTTGCACAGAGTATCGACTCTTTCCAAATATGATGATTGCAAATTTGCCTCTAAATTAAGATCCATTTCTAAGTTCTAGCTGACACAATCGATGCTATTGCAATTTCAATAATACAAACAATAATGTAATTTGTACCGGAAATCAAAGATGGAAATACAAAATAGCATAGAGAAATACACATCTTTTATTTATTTGAATGTTTCACTGCTACAAATTTATTTTCCATGTGTTATGTGGTTTCCATCTATTGTTTTAAAAAAGATGCATATGTAATAGGTTCAAGTACATGAAAAACTTGTTTCAGTATGTCTTTCCATCCAAAGACAATTGCAATAAAACATTTTTCCATTGATCTTGCTAAAAAATATAGTTAGAAAAAAAGAAAGAGCATTCCAAAATTTACAATCGACATTCATATGTCCATTGAAAACATGAAATAAAGTAAAAAATCTAAGAAAACTTATTTCTTAGATGAGTGGAATATGCATAGTAAACTTTATTATATTGTAGCTATTATGTGTGTGTGTGTATGTGTACACGTATATAAAGAAAAAATGATAAATAGACATTTGATTTCAAGTTGCTAAGCCTTGGTTTTCAAAATCAATTTTATAGCATTTTCAAGAGTACATGACAACGATTAGGGAATATACAAATCCATTTGATGCTATATGTGCAAAATTCAGTAGTCCAATTACAACTGCTAGAACTATGAATGAAATTGTGCTTTATTGTATCATTTGCAACGAGGGATGTCGCTTCAATCATTTCCATCGCTTAAATTGTATCATATAGAAAATGACAAGGATAAAATACACCATTTTGTAAGAGGTGATGAGCTAGAATTGTTTTTATCTAAAATACAAAAAGTCTCCTATGAGAAATACTATGCGGGTAAATAAAATTTTATTGATTTGTTGTCTAGTTTCGAGACACATAGCACATTTACAATAAACCATCAAAACATGATTATACGTGTACAATATGTGTTCTCTTTTTTTTACATTATAGAGGAATCTGTATACTTTCTCCTTGAAGAACTTGACTATTGTCAGATAGCTCTTTCAAACTCTATTTACTCTATCGTAATACTGAAAATGTTTACCAATTTTGTCAATAATTCTTAGATAATGTTTTGCATATGAAATTTAATAGATCTAGATTTTGTACTATTGTTCAAGAACATTAATTGAACATAGTTTTATCAGACTATGCTTTTGAGATTTTAATTGATGACATTGAAAATGAATGTTTAGCATGAGTTTTGGTTCTGAGATATAAACTACGTGACACATCTAGAAAGAAAAAGTTTCATTTAATAATATTTGACAATGATTGTTTTGTTATTCAATTTAACTTACTGTGTTTGAAACTCCTATTTTACAACGAAATCCACCTTTGTATAGCTTCCTTTGTTAATCCCCAACACCCTTCACAAGTCATCCACACGAAACTTAGGTTGATACTATTCAATCCACCCTTAGCATGGAGGTCAAAGGCTCTCATGATATAGCTTTGCAAAATGTGGAATGTGGAGTTTTCGAGCAAATTTCATTGTGTTGAGTGCAGAGGAAATCCACACTCCACACAATGAACTTCTTCCACACTTCGAAAATAGTAGTTATTTTCTATTAATTTTTTGATAAATGCCACAAAATTCATTTGCATACAAGATCTTATGCAAAACATTAAGAACTGTGATTTTGAGAAAAATAAATAATAATTTATCTATGAAAAAAATATACCTGCTAATAAGAAAGAACATGTAGATGGAAGATATTATGTAACTAACCCTACATTTATGTTTGATGTCTAAATCATCTATCAAAATCCTTCTACCTAATCATCAAAGTATATGCATTCGTCCCCATGGGAACTGATATTAGTCTTTCATAAACCGTGGTATCGAAAAAGGAAACTACAAGAGAAAACAAGGAAATGCATTGTTTGCATAGTTAGTCAAACTGTTAATGTTGATATGTTATGCAGAGGTGCGGAGGATGATTTTTCCCTCGCACACCTTGTTGTTTTTTCATTGGAACTCTACACAATGAGAATTTAAACAAATTTCTAAATTAATCACTATCATATAAAGTGGAAATATATTTGTAAATCGAATAAGCAAGACAATTATATATAGCATAAATAAATTTGTGAATTGTCTAGCATTTCAAAACTATTATAAGCTTTCTCTTCGAAATGAAATCTTTCATTATAAGCTTCACACAAAGAAAGATCCTCACAAAGAAGCTTTGATATGTAAATGCATAAATTTGAAAATAAAATTGCTAAAGTTTACTATTCTGAATAGATTAGACATTAGTAGTTTATGAAATTGAATATTGCAACTAGAAAAACAAAGATTTATGTATTTATTCATGCATTTCAAAATTGATTTTAATTGAACAAAAAGCAATGATTTTTCACTCAAATTCAGTCTCTCAACACAATAAGACATTGGCTATGACAAAATAAAATCTAACTTTAAATTTATAACCAATTCAAATTTATTTAATAATAAATTTTATCAATTTCTAAGAACAACAAAAACTTATCAAAAAATAATTTATTTACCAATATCTCATCATAAATTAAATTATCCATTTTATTTTATTTTTTTAAATTTTAAAAAACCATATTTCATTTTTTCAATAGTCAACGTGTATGTTAGAGGTTCCATCTTTAATTTTTAAATTTTCTTCCATTTTAAACACTTCATCACAGTGTTTTACAATAAGATAAATAAAATAAAAAATGGTTTAATGCATCGATGCAATTGCTAAGTATCAATAAAAACATGACACATAAGATATAAAACGCTAAAAATGAATTCAAACACAGATAGATGATTATACATTATCAATTTAGAAACATTTATAAATGAAACTAAGTTTCAGTTTATGCTTAAAAAAAAATTATTGACAAATTGTGTCAATAACAATTTAACAAAAAGTTGATTCACTGCGCAGAAAGGAAAATAAACTAGATGCAAAAAAAATTTCAGGATCAGTGTATAAACAAAATCTATAAACTATGACGGCTAATTATGAAACATGATTCTCTGTTCTTGAATTAAACAAAATCTATAAACTATGACTGCTAATTATGAAACATCATTCTCTGTTCTTGAATCTTCTGACAAATGAAGCTGAAACAAACGATGTACATGTTTCTCCGTATGGACCAATCTATCTTCAAAGAGATTTAGTTTTCCTTGTAAATGCCCCTGATCCCTCTACAAATTTGCTAATATGTCTTGTACAATGCCACTGGTTACTTGGCGCTATTTAGTTTTTCCTGTAAATGTTCCTGATCCTTGTGCAAATGTTCCTGATCCTTCTACAAATTTGCTAATATGTCCTGCACATTGCCACCGGTTACGTTGCCGATTATTCATGAATGAGATAATAGTATTGTGGTCATCATGTTTCTTTCATAAGAATGGTTTCAGAAGAATTTTGAGATATGCAAGCTCATTATCAATGCTTTTTTATCAAATGCATAGTCTATGGTCTCTCCTTGAACAATTCTCTCTAGATGCGCTAGATGAGGCTAGATGTTTACTTAACTCTAATTCACCAAATCCATGCTTCACTCTCCCTTATTCACATGACATCTTTTATTTACTGGAAAACAGAAAGACTTGAATATAAAAATTCCATGAATAGGAAAGCTAACGAAAACTTTTACATTAAACATATACTAGCATATCATCTACTAACAACAACAACATAATTAGACTTGCATTACAATGAAACATGACTTAGTTCCAAAAAGAAACTGTTTAAATGAAAAAGAGAAGTTACAAAATAACTACTAATAATAACATAAAATACTAAAACCATTGCATATATGTGTTCCAACTTAGGTTTTTTTATCGAATTCCAAAACAACACAATAAAATATAATCATATTTTATGAATAAGCAAGGTTTAATTTATATGCATGACATTTATCTATATGTCTTTTTTATTTGGTTGGATATATCCTATGTCGACGTAGATCGTTGTTGATTCAGTTGTTTATTTGCTTTCGGTGCAAAATATTATTTTATTAATTTTTTTTACAGACCAAAACATATTTATCTAATTTTAAAATATTTATGTAATTTAATTTGTGTACTTGTTTATTTCCATTTCCCGTAATAAATTGATATTGTATAATAATTATTGATCTTTAACTAATCAAATGATTTTATAAATAGTCTATTTAACATATTTTTAACAAATTAAATGATTTTATAAATAATCTATTTAGCATATATTCAACAAATACATACATAAACATTTCTCCACAACCAGTTTCAATTCTAAAAGAGTGGAAGGATATGAAAAAACCAATAGATACAACAGAATTTTAGTTTTTTTTTTTTTCACTTTAGTATATGTTACCCATCCACACACATTAATTTTTTTGTTGAAATTTGAAAAGTGTGAACATACAAAATTGATTGATTAAAGCATTGTGATATGCACATTCCATCATTAATAATCAAGATTAATTATATACACTAAGAGTCATAATAATTAGTGTTGTTATAATAATATTACTATAATATCTCATTACTAACTATGTTTAAAGCAACAATTATTAATAATAGCATAATAAGGGAACAAGGCAATGTGCACAAGAATTCTGTGAAGCAAACAAGTTTGCTGTGTCAATTCATCAAATAAATGGCGAAAATACTATTTTATAATATTGATCAATAATAACTATACAAGTACGGAATGTGGAGATGTGGAAGAAGCTTTATGTAAATAGAAATGTACGAAGAAGATTTACACATAATTTTAATTTGCTCAGAAGAAATACGTAAATAGAAATGTACGAAAAAGATTCACACAATTTTAATTTGCTATGAGGCATGTTCTTGAAGAAACTTATGGATATTCTTGAATGCTTTACCAATAGTAAGTGTTATTAAGCGATTAAATTATGTGTTCAGTACATATCTATTCACTAAATAAATTTCAAAAAGACTATTTTATAATATCGATAGATACAAATTTTTTGTATGTTTATAGTTAGTTATTATTATGCACTACATCATAATAAATAATATTAAGCACGTGAGCCATAAAATGATTGTCTATTGATTTGCTCAATATATATTATGTTTAATTAATTATTCAATTCTAAGTGTGAACTCATTTACACTGTAATATCTTTTACTCAACGGTTTTTCCATAAATGGGTTTTCCTTTTTAGCATGCTCTAGTACTAAATGATTTCCATTATTTCTATGTTACCTATTATCATCAGAATGATTAAATAATATAATGTCTTATAAACACTAAATTTTACTGGTGATCTTTGGTTCTCACACTAACTCTTCGATTACATGTGCATTCTACATTTTGCAAATTTAATCAATCGATATTTAGGGAAGATAACACAATTTTTTTTTGGCTTTTTCATAGTTTAAATATGTATAATGCATCATACACATAATGAATGTAGCTCATTATGCTATGCTATGCACTTTCACACAAGTGAAAATTGATCATACATATATCTATAATAATTGTCAATATTAAACATTTCATTTATATTTTGTATGTGGATATGAAAAGTAGGTTCTTAAAAAGTATCTTGAATTTATTGTGTATAATATTTTGAATTCATTGTGCACAACTTCATACTCCCACACAAGTGAGTGAAAATAATAAAGAAGATAAATTTGTGAGGAAAATTTTCATTGTGCAGAAATATTTGTGTATAGTTTGTGAGATAAATTTTATTGTGTAAAATTTTTTAAGAGATCAGCACTCTTACAAAAGCAAAAGTAACAAAGAAAAATTTAAATCATGAACATTAAACACTCCAAAAATGTGTTCTATATGGATTTGTGGAAAGAGTTTTCATTGTGCTAACAACTTTGTGAGGAGAGCTTTCATTGTGTATATAGCTTTGTGTAGAGAGATTTCATTATGCATAGTTTTATGCAGATAATTTTTCATTGCCTGAAGATATTTGTGGGAAGATATTTCATTACGCATAAAATTGTATTGAATGAATATATTTGTTGGAAGAAATTTCATTATACATAGAATTTTGTGCGAAGAGATTTCATTGTACAAATAATCAATTATCAATTAACTAGCAATAGAGATAGAAACTATACTGCATTGTAACCATTATCCTAATTAAATTATATATATTCATTACATATGTAAAAATAGTATTATAATTAATCTTTATAATGTGCATATATGACTTACTTATAAAGTTCTTAAATTTGTTGTTAAGTATCAAAAAATTTTAAACTTATTGCAACTATATATAAACATTTATTTAGAGTCATTACATATGATTCTATCTAAAAAATATTACTATAATTGATCTTTATAATGTGCATTATTGAATTCGGCATTAATTTTCACTACTTCATCACTCAAAAAAATATAGATATAAATATTTGGTTTTGTAATTGTATATGTGTGATTTGCTTATAAATTTTTTAAATGCGTTGTTCTATTGCTATAGATATAAATATGTGTCAAAATCTCAATGTTATAGATGTGAATATTTGGTTGTGAGATAGTTTCTAAATAATGTGAAAGTTGTGAAAGCTTTTACAATGGATCATCACATATATATATTTTTTAAATCTAATCAAAATTTTCTATTAATATTAATATAAAACCATATTACAATTCAAATTCCTTGAAACAGATTGTAGACATGATCCACCTGTTTACATCACAAGCTCAAAAATGACTTACCAATTTATCCAAAAAGTGAATAAAAATTAAGATAGAGTAAAAACGATAGCCTCAATAACTGACCAACTTAAAAAAAATCATTTTCTGACAAGTTCTTATAACCACTATGCATATGATCTCCATGGAAATAAAAGACAGGAAACTAAGATGATGTAACACACAGACGCATAAGAAACAAGATAACACGAACACAAGTCGAGATTGATAAAATTTAATAGCTAAATCACTCTCCAGGTGAGAACCTGGAGAGTGTACAAACACTCACACACACTGATACATACAATCAAGAGAACAGCCTAGTACATATAGGCTTACTCACAAATAGGTGGATTGAACCATTCCCCGAATATTAGGATCTGAGATCTAGAATTAGAATCTCAATCCTATCCTAACTTAACTTTCTCCATTAATTTCTAACACTCCCCCTTAATGGAGAAAGGGTACTAAAAAAGAAAAAACATATGCCTGCTGGTCTAGTCTCAGCTAGGCTTACAATGGTAAAAAACATAAAAAAAAACTTGGTAACAGAGTTTTCAGAGTTTTCATCTTAGTCTTCTTTGCGTGAGATCCATGCTTTTCATTTGTGGATGAGGCTTCATCTTCACTTTCTTTGCCATGAGATAGTGATGTATCTTTGCCTCATTTCTTCTCCTGTGAAGGAAACCTTGATTTCTTGTTCTCATCCTTCTCAGAAACACGACAGGCTCAATAGGAGACTGTTCCTTCTCACTATTTCCGGTGTCAATCATCTGAACATCAGCGATGATATCTTCACCATTGATTACAACAATTTCTGTGTTGATTTCATAAAGACATGGTGTTTCAAGCCATGCTTCAAGAAACTTCAATTCTTCTTCAAAATTTATTGCTGATTCTTGCCTACCAATATTTTCATCTTCCTGCTCCTTCATAAGAGCTTTGATTTCACCATCTCTCCCTACTTCATCCTTTTCTGCTGACATAATTATGCCTTCATCTAGTTCTGTTGCTACAAGCATGTTCTGCATTTGATCTGTATGAGAAGATAGGCCTTCCATCATCAAATTGGTCCACTCATCATTGGATATATAAGTCTCATCAAACTTGATTTCTGCATCAAGAAAAATTTTAGGTTCTACAATAATGGATGTGTTTTCATCATTACAAGTTTCAATTACAGATACACATTTATCACCCATCACTGCATCTTCAGTTTCACAATCAAATATGGGATCATTATCAAGAGCAATATCTGTAGCATCATTGCCCTTATTCAAACAGTGTTTCATTTCTAAAACATCCCATAAAAACTTTGTACTAGGAATCTCTCCATATTCATATATTATGCTGAATATGATATTGTCATCTACTGCAGATGTTATAAGACTTAATGCTACTGTATCTCCACTATCATTAATAACATCTTCAATATAATCCAGTAAATTTAACTTCCATAGTACTGTTTTTATTTCAGTTGTCCAGCTTTCATAATTCATACCTGAAAAAAATGGTAAATCTGGCATTAACAATTTAATAATCTCACCAAATTCCAAATCAACACCTTGATTAGCAGTTGGTCCATCACTGTCAACCTGAAACAAATCACAAAATTCCGCAACACAATATTTTTCACTTCTCTGTTGATGCTTTTTCTTGAATTTTCTTCGAGACTCTTTCAATTTACTTTGACGACTCATTTTCTCTTTCTATTTTCTCGCTTGCTAGAACACTTCTTCCACCTTCGCTGCCCCACGATGGCTCAAATCCCTGTTTCACCAGCAGATCAAATCAATTAACACACTAGCATATCCTATCAATCCACGCACCAGCATCAAATCATACACCACACCAGCAGATCTGTGAGTCTCTCTCGTCTTTGCTACTTCGGCCACTATATTTTCCAATGGGAATCCAACAATCTAGATCGGGCTATAACTGACAGGCTCAATCTGGCAACGACCTTTGACATAGCCTTCACCAAAGGACTCACCAAGCTAGGCCTTCCCGACCTCCACGCAGTTTACCAGGCTGCTCCACCGATTCACGCCAACCAACTCCACCCATAAATACACCCACATTGTTTTCTTCTCAACACAGCAGCAAATTTATGAAGAAATTAAGAGGAAAGTTGTTGTCGTTAAAACATAGCGATAACTAATCGCTCAAAGGCCTCACTTTGCTCCTGAAATTCTCAACCACGTAGCACCAAATCGATCCATTTTTTTATCAAGACCGAATATTACATGTGCCAATTGTTTTCGATTCCCCGCTGCTACGTAGAGTTAAACACACAGGTGCCCAGGACTTTGTTATCAAATTTTCGGGATATGATATTGAAGAGGACCAGTCCAACATAAAGTAGTAGATTGCGGTTTGCCACGCACTATCCCCAGATTTTGCTGACAGGTTGCGATCTAATTACAACTAGAAGAATATCAATGGAATATAATTTGATTTTGCTGCCTCGCTAGTTACAATAATTTTGATTGCCAGATGAATAATTTCAGAATAGAAAGCTCGTTTCACGCTTAAAAAAAAAAAACTTCACATAGTCAATTTCTCTACTGTGAGGTTCAACGACGCCAAGCACGCAAGATCTTGGCCCAGCTCCGGAATCTAATGATTAATGTAAGAATTTTGGTGGCAAAGTGGATTGCAGAGGGGCTTGTTAACAACAAAGAGACAGCTGATGATTATATAAACTTACTTGTAAGTCGTCGCTTCCTTGAGAAACCAATAATTTTGACCCTAGAAGATAGGGAGGAACATTTCTTAAAAGGTTCACACTTTTCTCCATGGAACTGCAGAGCCAAATGTAGCAACGGAGAATTGCTTGGAACTGGATAATACGTCGTCTTACCATGCAAATTGTGGACAGATCCGCTCCACAAAGCCGATCCACGGGAAGGTGTCCTCAGCCCACACCTTCAGGCTTGCTCTTCCAACAAAGTTGTCACTCACCGGCCACACCTCACCGGTCTATTGCTATCACACCACGTGGATTCAACGCTCCTCCCGCATCCCCACGCTGCTTGACCCACGCAGAACTCTGCTCCAAAGGCTCAACAGATTCGAACTCTGCTCCAAAGGCCCAACAGATCCGAACTCTGCTCCAAAAAAATCCGATCCGATCCGTGCAGCCTGCTCCCAACAAGCAGAATCTTCCACTGTTTTCTGCCAAGTGAGAATCGATTTCGGTGGAGACCAGAGACTGCGTAGCTATGGGAATGAACTTTCTGATTCGATACCTATGATACGCTGTAGAATTTACACAGACTTCTTATGTGGCAAAACAATCTCATGAGGATCATATATAACGCCGGAGTTTGGCAATTGCGGCGCATTGAGAAAGCGTGCACAGATATTGATGCTTAAATCGGCCGATAAACCAGATCGACTCCACGATCAACCAATTTGGGTCACCGCGCAGAGGCCTCGCACGAAGCAGATCTGAAGACACACGATCTGCCCAAGCTTCGATCCTCACTCAAGATTTGAATCTGATCAAGCTTCAAATTGGTTTGTATGCTCAATCATTCGAGCGACTGTTCACGCACAAGCGTACTCCACCTTCTCTGCACTCCAAGAACACGGCTACGCAGATCAACACAGCCAGCACGGCACCACGCAGCAACGGGCTAACTCGGGCACTCAGACCTTATGCAGCGAGCTATCCATAGCAAACTGTCACTCAGACACACAAGCACATTCTCAGCCTTGTAGCTTCGATCTGCCTTCACGACACCATGCCTTCACGGCCTTCACGGATTAGCAGGGACAAATCTCCACTTCAAAGCAGTGCTCCTCACTCAGGCTCTTGGCCTCCCAACGCACAGGTCTTTGATCTTGTGCGCTCTGATACCATGATAAAATTTAATAGCTAAATCACTCTTCAGGTGAGAACCTGGAGAGTGTACAAACACTCACACACACTGATACATACAATCAAGAGAACAGCCTAGTACATATAGGCTTACTCACAAATAGTGGATTGAACCATTCCCCGAATATTAGGATCTGAGATCTAGAATTAGAATCTCAATCCTATCCTAACTTAACTTTCTCCATTAATTTCTAACAGAGATGGCAGAAAATCATTAGATATTCATTCGTCCATAATGATCATTGGTTGTTTTGAAGAAGAATTTGAACTAACTATGTTAATGGGTAATATTGATTATCATATCTCTATTTTGCGGTGCAGTGGAGTTTGTATCCGACTATGTAGTGATATAGCGCTCTATTTTGTTGATTTTGTTTTGTTTATGTTATAATTGATGTTTTTATAATTTTTTTCTTTTTAAGAAAATAGAGAGTTTATAGTTTTTTATAATCTTAGAACAACGTCAGAGAGCTTATAGTTGTTTACTTTTTATCCGTAACTTATAGTTTCTCATAATTTTTTTCATTTCTTTTAGGACAAGAAAAAGTTTATAGTTGTCCACTTTTTTATCCGTAACACCATATGTAATAGACTATCCATAAATGCAATAAGTATAACCTTAGTTTCCTCCATTTTCTTGGGTGTCCTTCATAATTTTTTTCATTTCTTCTAGGACAACAGAGAGCTTATAGTTGTCCACTTGTTTATCTATAACTTATTGTCCCTAGTAATTTTTTTCATTTCTTCCTAAACAATCTTCTGAGTTACAGTGATACATTTTATCACCAAATTATTTTGCTTCCAATGCAATAAGTATAACCTTCGTTTCCTCCATTTTCTTCTTCTTGGATCAGGTACCTTTTTCATTTCTTCTAGGACAACAGAGAGCTTATAGTTGTCCGCTTGTTTATCCATAACTTATAGTCCCTCATAATTTTTTTCATTTTTTCATTTCTTCTAGGACAACAAAGAGCTTATAGTTGTCCACTTGTTTATCTGTAACACCATATGTAATTTAGTTGTCCACTTGTTTATCAATAACACTATATGTAATTTTCTTGGGTCAGGTACCTTTTTCATTTCTTCTAGGACAACAGAGAGCTTATAGTTGTCCACTTGTTTATCCGTAACTTATAGTCCCTCATAATTCCCTCATAATTTTTTTCATTTCTTCTACGACAACAAGAGAGCTTATAGTTGTCCACTTGTTTATCCTTAACACCATATGTAATAGAGTATCCATAAATACAATAAATATAACCTTAGTTTTCTCCATTTTCTTGGGTCAGGTACTTGCTTGGTTTTTCCTACACAAACTTTTGAGTTAGAGTAATACATTTTCTCACCAAATTATTTTGCTTCCAATGCAATAATTTTCCTAAACAAACTTTTGAGTTAGAGTGATACATTTTCTTAACAAATTATTTTGCTTCCATGGTCTGAACTCTTGTCGAACCTCCCAAGGCACAACATTGAAAAAATTGGTAAGTGACTCCCAACCAAAAATAAAATGTTGTCTAGAAAAAGAAGCCTGAACCTCCCTAATTAACCATTGCCTAGACACCATGCAAAACAAAATCATGCAAATAAACTTCACACAATATTTTGGGAACATCCCCTTGAAGGGTGTACCAAAAGTACCCATATAACGAAAGATATAAATATTGGTAACTAAGAATACCTACATCACCCAAGAACCTACGTCGACAAATTTTAAATTGACAATGGACACAATATAGGATGATTTGCACCAATGAAGACCAAATTTCCCAGAGTTATCCAAGTTAACCCGTGTATGTAACGAGGGTGAACATGAGTAAAACCAAATGGAAAATGTACCGCTGTACCAATCCCCGACGACCCAGACTAGAAATTTGAAAGACATGCCAGAGGGATCGAGAGATTGTAAATCAACAGAAAGGAGTACCAAAACCAGTTCAAAAGAAGGTCCCAACGAAGTATTGTGCGAAAAAACATACAAAAAAATATTTCTATCTTTCTTTTGATCCTATAAACCTTATTGTAACATGTGTGATAACGCGACTACAAAGGAGGCACAACCAGCGAGAGTGACTCTTTCCCTTAACGAGTGTAAAACACGAAAACTAAACATGTATCGAATGGGCTACCAGGAAATCAAGACATCGCTACCCAATGTAATGACAATTAACCATGACTGATAACCAAAAGTTCCGAAACACAACTTAAAAGGATACAAACTTCTGAATTGAGGGAAAATGAGTTCCAAAAAGACTATTGTTGTAGAGAACCTATAAATTACTTGAAAAGACAAAAAACGATGTCCAATGCGACAATGCTGAGCATACCTGAAAAAATTATGGCTAGAACACACCATCCATGAGCTGCTTCAATTGTTTGCCACAATTTCTCCTCATGCAAGGTGGTATATAACGTTGTGCACAAACCTCGACAATTCTAAGACCCGGAAGAAGGTCGAAACCAGACACCCACGAGGCGCGAAGTGGAAAACCTAGCTTTGAGTTCCTCTTGCCCAAGAACTCCCATGATATTGTGATCATAAATTTCACCCGATCGCTGGTCAGACTAAATCCAGCCTACGACCAACCCAGAAGACGTTAAACATAATGTACAAAAGTTTGAACAATCTCTACTTCCGCGGCTCCCACCGTTGCGAATTTATGGCACGTACCAAGACACGATGTGATTACGTAACCCATGACCTAACTCCTATCCATGCGTCTGCATGAACATGCCAAGTGGAGGTCCTGGCGTTCCCCCCAATGGCCGCCTCCAACTTGGCCACCCATAACATATGCATGGAACTCATGAACTCTGGTTTAACTCTGGTTTACCGGGATACCCAAAGACGGGTATTCAATTCGTCGTTGATCTTCCGCCAGAAAATCACCCCCATCGGGGATATAAGTGAAAAATGGTAAAAATGACACCATTATTAAATCTATTGTTGTCGTTGAATACCCTTATGTCTTAGTCTAATTAGATCGCTTTTTCGCTTTGAAAATTATGAAAATTTCAGTAAAATTTTAAGAAAATCTGGCAGGGATTTTTATAAATCTATGTTATAATTATCCAACTTTAATATTTTGGGTGTCTTGGAAGTTTTTGATGGCGCTGAATCCATTTCCACTATCAAAATCATGATTTAAACACTATAACTTAAAATTTCTTAATTTTTTTTAGTCAAAATTATGGAAAATTTTAGCTATCCAGACAATTTTTCCGTCTCGTTAGACAACTCCCTTAAATATTTATAATAATTGATAAAGTTTTCTAGGTGCTTTTTAATGTTCCTTAGGATAGGGATTATATTGTGAACAAAATCATCATCCCAATTTTAACTTGAAACTTATTCGTGATGTCCTAGAGGGTGTTATTGTCTCAAATGTGTTGGGTTATATGATAAATACTCATTTGTAGTTATACAAAATGTGTAGTTATTCAAAAGGTTGGTGGTAGCATATTTTGGAATTCTTGTCTTGAACTCGTAAAAGTGAAATATATATATATATATATATATATATATATATATATATATATATATATATATATTATAACTAAGTATTATTATATTTATAAATATTTTAATATTTTAAAATTATAATTTTATATATAGTTTTTATAACTAAATATTATCATATTTATAAATATTTTAATATTTTAAAATTATAATTTTAATAAAAATTATTTATATATATATATATATATATATATACAATTTTATATTTTAAATTGAACTCGTAAAAGTGAAATATATATAGCTTTTATAACTAAGTATTATAATATTTATAAGTATTTTAATATTTTAAAATTATAACTTTAATAAAAATTATATATATATATATATATATATATTAAGTTGATTGTTTTAATGGGTCTAAAATTTAAAAAAATAGAACTTAGAAATTCAAATATATTAATAAAAATTATAGTCTTAACTACGCTAATTGAATTGAATGTGTATGTATATATATGTGTGTGTGTGTGTGTGTGTATGTATGTGTGTGTGTGAAATTTATTAAATTAAATAATTTTATATTTTTAATATATTACTATAATATATCCTACAGGCATAAAATAGATGGTGATGAGGTGTATTGTTAATTCACTTCGTGATGTGAAGGTCATCTGTTCAAAAATTTGTGGGAAAAAAATCAATCATGTTAAGAGCTGGTGTGGCCCAGGTTGGGTGTGATCTCTGGGTGAGCTGGTGTGGCCTAGGTTAGGTTCAATCCCTGGGTGATTTTGAGAGCTTAGAAGCCCCATGGGTCACAATTTTTCAAGTCACAGTTCAAGCCTCATGCAATCTTGACCTGATAAACAAAAACTATATATATATTATTACAATATATTTAGCTTAAATAGAAGCAATTAGAAGATGAAATGTTGTATTTTTAATTTAATTTTTAACAATAATTATCAAGTGTAGGCGCATAGCCCACTGGGTGTAGCTCAATTGGTGATAACCTTGTTATGAAGTCATATGTAAAGAAAAAGATTCAAAGTTCAAATCCCTGTGGGTTAGACCAACTAAAAAAAATAAAAATAATATAACCAAAAATATAAAAAATATATATACATATTTAGTATGACAAAATGTAATCCCACTCTAACTGTGATTACTTTATTGGTTGTTGATATGGTAAAAATATTTCTCTCTCACTCTCTATTATAAATAAAATATTTCAATGTGACTTGAAAGTAAGAAGATTGAAAGTAATATTGAAATGTATTTAAAAATATATTAATAGAAAAAAATGCCTTAATATACACAATGTAATCCATAAATAAAATATCTCAATCTCAATACTCACATTAACTAAATTATTTCAATGTTAAAAATTTACATATTATTATGAATCCTTTAAAATAATAATAATATGTCTGAGAGTAATAGAAAAATTAAATCCTTATTGTCACAACATTTCAAGTATAATTATTTTACATGTTGACACTTTTATTAAGAATTGATTTTGAATGAGCTCTCACGATTAGCTTAGTTGGTTGATTCCTAGTAGTTAAAGCACTGCTATTGAGAGGTCATAGGTTCAATTCTCTATATACCCACGATGAGTGAGATTACGACACAAACATCATGAATATGATTAAAATGATTGCAAATCCTTGCCACTTGACCAAGTGAATGCATAATCCAATGCAAGGGTAACACAAATTAACTCGTCATGTGCTTGGAGACTTAATGATCTCAATGATTAATTACACTAGCCTTGCTCGAGATCACAGGAATATGATGGAAAATAATAATGCTGTGGTTTGGCACCTTGATCCACAAGCAAGTGATCATTATAAAGCTTGGAAGCTTCCCTATTTAGCCCACCATAGGATACACACTATCAACATAGAAAATCCTTCTCCCTTGCAAGATATGCCATGTTTCAATCATAATGTCGACAATCTTTGCAACAATCATGTTCACATCCACCAGACCCTCCTTTGGTGTCCTTTGGTTCTTACCAAGGTGGTGGGTATGCATCTCGATGCATATCTTATTATTAATTCGACCCAATTTAAAGTATGCATGGGTACTATGGGGCTCAGGGTGGTCAGTGTTGAAAATGCCACCAAAGGGGGCTTCTGATTTAATTTTCCCTTAATTAAATTGGAATACAAAATGTAATTCCATCACATGAAAACTTGTATTAGTTAACTGATTCAGGAAGACTTATTTAGCTTAGTAAATTCAAGTTGAGGGTTAAAGAGGAGACATGTAGATTTCTTCCTAAGATTTAGGGGTCCAGTTACAGTTATTTGTGAGTTGTAATTAGTTAAATCAATTAGGGGTGGCAGGAGGGGGAGGGATTCTCATAAATCCCAAAGGAAACATCGAAGATAGTTATTCTTGGAGTCTAGGTAGGAGAACAAACAATCAAGCAGAGACCTATGGGTTACTCCTAGGGATGACTTTGACCTTCAATAAAGGAATTAAGGAGCTCCAAATTATTGGAGATTATGTGCTAATAATAAAAAATATGATGAATAATACCCTAACTCATAACACTATCCTAAATCAAGTCATCAAGAGAGCCTAAGGAATGACCCCTCTCTTTGAAAAAGTTACATTCTATCATATTATCAGAGGAAACAACAAGAAGGCAGACACACAAGGCAACCTAGCATGCATGATTAAAGAAGAAGCAACATTGGTGAATGGTATTGAAGGCAACCTTTGTATACCATAAGCATGACTAGAAAGCCTAAATTTGAGTTATTCTCTAACCAAGGTGATTGGAATAAGACTAATGACATAAAATTTCTTGGGGAGGAGAGATGGATATTTCTCCCTTACCCCCCTCTCTCATCTAACCCCCCAATTACCTTTCCCTTCCATCTCTTCTTCCCCCCTCCCTTAGTGTCTTGGTCCATCCCACTCTCTCCTCACCCCTCATTTCTTTGTTGGTCGCCCCTCATCCCCCTCCCCCATCCCTCGCTTCCTTATCCACCCCCCCCCCCCCTCGAATCCCTATCCTCTTAGTTTGACTCGTTGTTTTATGTCGCAGGAAATCTTGTCCCTCACTGAAAACAACGTCATAACCTCTGTCTTCCAACATTGCAACCGAGACCAAGTTCTGCTTCAGACCTAGAACATGCATAACATCTTTCAACAGAAATGTTTTACCTGAGTCCCTCTCAAAGGTAATGGTTCCAATGTCGATCACACTGTATTTTCCATCGTTGCCCATCTTTATATGCATTTGGAGATCCTTCTCCTCCAAGTCACTAAACAACTCCTTCTCTCCTATCATATGGAAAGACGCGCCACTATCAAAATACCACGCCGATCCCATTGAGATTGAAACCAAGCATGCGATCAAAGAGAAATCAAGTTCATCTTGTGAGGCTAAGGCCTCTCCAGCATCCTTCTTGTTCTTCTTTTTCTGTGTGCAGTTAGTGGCGAGATGCCCATGTTCGTGATAATGAAAACACTTCACTTTAGACAAATCTAGCTTCTTGCCTTTAGCATTGGATTTTGGATGGGATTTCTTCCCCTTTAATTTCCTTGCTTTGGCAGCCAAAAGCGTAATTCTCTTCTTCATCATTCTTCAATGAAGAGGCATCCCTGGTACTTCACCTTATCTCCTCCTGCACAAGATCCGACCGAAGTTGCTCCCAACCTGACAGTTTCTCTCATCCATTTACAGAGTCTTCGTAGCTATGCCAACTCTTCGGAAGCCCAAGGAGAGCCAACCTCACCAAGTCATCATCATCAACAGTAATCCCCACACTTCCCAGTTCATCCCTACAGTGGACAAGCTTCGTGAGATATTTTGGAATATTGTCACCCTTCTCCATTTTTATTTTTCTGAGCTTATCTTTCAGCGCCAACTTCCTCTGGTCGCTATTGCTTTGGAAAATATCTGTCAAAGCCTTCCTCATTGCAAATGGAGTGGCTTTCCCACGAAGGCTTGGCACAATATGGTTCTTCGCACCTTCCAACAGAATTATTCTTGTCTTTGCTACCTTCTTTTTCCATGCTTCAAGTCATGTAGCATCGCTAGAAGCAGGCTTAGGAACATCACTATCGATGAACTCCTTCAGACCATTATCTTCAAGCAGCGTCTCCATCCTATCCTTCCATTCGAGCTACCCTCAAGGGCATACTCCAATCGCAACCCATTGAAAGACATTTCAATAAATACTCAACTATCGCACGAAGAAATTTTTGCAGCAAATTCGAATTTTCCACCAGCACAAAACTCAACACTTATTCACAAATGCAATCTCCAGTGATCAATACTACTCTGATACCATGTAGGAATTTATTAATACTAATGTATTACCAGATTCTCCTGATCTAACAATATTTGTCTTCTTGTTAAATACAGAATCCTTCCACTGTTAAACTTGTGGAAATTTAAAACTCAATTGCAAACACATGTGAATAAATTCAATCGCACATAACACAGTTGTTTAATGGGAAAGCTTAAAGCTAAAAACCCCAACTCTCATATATTATGTATATCAATGGAATCATGTAATAATCTCATACAAAGCTTATTACAACAACCTCTCACTACAATGTAGATTCATTACACACTGTTGACATGCAGAAATTTGCACTTCCATGCACCAATTTCTTGCCTCCTGACAGCCTGCCTCCACTGCGCAATCCCTGCTGAAGAATACCACTGAATGAATTTGAATTGGCCTTGCCTTGACTGCGCAATCCTCATTGGAAACTATAATGTGAGTCAGATGCATTGAATGCATCACTATAGTCACAACAGATAGTCCATCTCACCCTTTCACCTATCTCTCCACTGGGTCTCCACTGGAACTGACATGCACTATAGTTAACTATTGTTTCTGTTCAGTTGCTAGTGATTTTTTAGTTGTGAATTAATTAACTAATTAATTCACTTAACTCTCACTAGTGTATCTTTCTGTTAGACTAGAGACAGCTAGTTCAACTGAGTTTAACTCACTTAACTAAGTTAAACTAAATAACAACTCCATAAACTACTCTTCCAACTCTTTCATAACCTTGCCACTTTAGTTCTAACTGATTCCTCCATGCATGAGCCACCAATAAACCCTAGGAATTGCGTAATTCCTTCAGCCCACTGATTTTCCAAATCTGTTCACTGAAATAAAGTGCTCCAAGAGAATAAGTTGATGTTTATTGTCGGATTATTATTAAGGGTTAATATTAATTGACATGCACCTATTTTTAGATCGACGATCTATAAATAGACTTCGTCCAATATAATAAAAATAGAATTTCATCTATTTTCCACATTTGACCAACCATCTACAAATACCATCCTGCAACTTATAGAATATGCTCACCATGTCTAAAAATAGACATTCACTTAAAAATAGCTTGTGGACCCCACTTAGTGAAGGTGCTCACTTTGCACTAAGCTCATCACCTTGTTGAATCTCAACACTCCCTTTCAACAAGATAGGGATTATCCTTCACCCCAATCCCGCCTATTTGGTATTCGAATTTGCTCCTTTCAAGCGCCTTCATTAGAATGTCTGCATCCTCATCTTCCATAGGAATGTATTGAAGCAACATGATCTTCCGTTGCACACAATATCTGATATGATGATATTGGATATCAATATGTTTAGATCTATCATGAAACATAGGATTAATCGAGAGTTTAATGCAACTCTGATTATCACAATGTATCACTGTAGGATCTAAATGAGAACCGAACAAACCAACCAGGATCTTCCTCATCCAGATAGCCTCATGTAGAAATTATATACAAGATGCATGTATATATCCAGATTCTCCTGATCTAACAATATTTATCTTCTTGCTAAATAGAGAATCCTTCCACTATTAATCTTTTGTGGAAATTTAAAATCAATTGCAAACACATGAAGCAATAAAAATAATCGCACATAATACAGTTGTTTAACAGGAAAGCCTGATGTTGAAAACCCCAACTATCATATATTGTGTGTCATGGAGATCATGTAACAATCTCATACAAAGCTTAGTACATCAAGCTCTCAGTACAATCAATCGTCACACACTAACTAGAAGAAATCTGCAAATCCATGCACTGATTTCTTGCCACCTAATAGCCTGCCTCCACTGCGTAATCCCTGCTGAAGAAGACCCCTGAATGAATTTGAATCTACCTTGCTTGCACTACGCAATACTCATTGGCAACTCCAATGTGTGTGTGATGAAATCAATGCATCACTATAGTCACAACGGATATTCCATCTTGCCCTTTCACCTATCTCTCCACTAGAACTGACATACACTATAGTTAACTGTTGTATTTGTTCAGTTGATTAATGAGTTATTATTTGTGAATTAATTAACTAATTAATTCTTTCCACTCTCACTAGTGTATCATTCATTTAGACTAGATACAACTAGCTCAACTGAGTTTAACTCCATTAACTGAGTTAAACTGAATAACAACTCCATGAACTACTCTTCCAACTCTGTCATAAATTTTCCACTTCAGTTCTAACTGAGTCCTCTATGCATAAACCACCAGTAAACCCTAGGAATTGTGTAGTTCCTTCAGCCCACTGATTTTCCAAATCTGTACACTAAAATTAAGTGCTCCAAGAGAATCAATTGATTTTTATTGTCGTATTATTATTAAGAACTAATAATAATCAACACTTCTATTTTTAGATTGATGATCTATAAATAGACTTCACCCAATATTCTAAAAATAGAATTTCATCGATTTTTCCAACTTGACCAAACATCCACAAATAGCATCCTGCAACTTCTGAAATATGATCACCATGTCTAAAAATAGACATAGTCTAAAAATAAACTTACACCTAAAAATAGCCTGTGGGCCCACTTAAGCTTCATCATATTTTTGAATCTCAACACTCCCTCTCAATAATATAGGGATTATCCTTCACCCCGATCCTGCCTCTATGGTATTCGAATTTTCTCCTCGTGAGCACCTTTGTCAGAATATCTGCATCCTAATCTTCCGTAGGAATGTACTGAAGCAACATGATCTTCTGCTACACACAATCTTTGATATGATGATACCAGATATCAATATGTTTAGATCTATCATGAAACACATGATTAATCGAGAGTTTAATGCAACTTTGATTATAACAATGTATCACTATAGGATCTAAATGTGAACTGAACAAACCGGCCAAGATCTTCTGTTAGGATATTTCAACACATAGGAAATAGTTAAGAATAACTTAGTCGAGTGTAGAGTTTGGTAAAGTGTGTTTCTTTACCATGTACATTTGTAACTTATAATCTGACGGTCACGATTTGTAGTGATCCGACGGTTATCTCTCACCTCGGTATTAATGACACTTGATCCGTGGCTTAACACGCGATTAGTCCATGATCTCTATTTAAAGAGCACGGAGGGTCATTTTTCCGGTAACCGTTTATGAGAGAAACATATGTAACTTTTCCTTTTATATTAATAAATTGTCTGAAGTGGCTGCCTTGGCTCAGGCCGTAGACTATTTCCCTCTTTGAGGGTTTTAACCACGTGATTATACTAGTGTACTGATTTTTGATCTATTTGTGAGCGGTGACATTTGGTTCTTTATCTAAGGAACTTACCCTGTAAATTCCTACATGGTATCAGAGCTATTTTGAGGGCCGCATCCATTGTTGATCAAAATCTGAAGCCGATTTGACTGCATGCGAATGTCGTTTTGTATATCTACTATTTCTGAACATTTTTGGGCTTGGAGAACTGCTCGATTGTGTCCGGAGCATCTGTTATAGTGAGGAAAACCTTTCGTTTCATACGAAAAGGTTTTCGGCTGCCCAAGTTATGACAGTTTAGGTCTGGAGGTATAAAGCATCTATTTTGCAGTTATATTTGTTAATAGTTTTGCTTTTTTTCTTTTTTCTTTTTTTTTTTTTTTTTTTTTTGGGTATTAAGATTTTATGTTTTTCCCGGATCTATACCCTCTTCTCTATTTATGCTCTTTGTTGTGCGCTGCGTGCGATCTCGGAAAATCAAAAACAGGAAAAAGGGATTTTTTTGCTACATATGCTCTTTCCCCGCATCTTTGTGCGATGTCGAGAAATTAGAAATAGTGAAAAAAGTGATAGTTGTCGGAAGGCATGCACATCGAAGAGTAAAAAAAAAAAAAAAACAAACCCCCCCTTCCTCCTTTCTTACAATAACATGATCATTTTACTATCTCACTTGGTGAGGAGTTAGTTTATGAAAATAGAGGTCTTGGGTTCAAGTCTCCATTTTCTTCAGTCATGTACTTGCTTAGTTTTTCCTAAACATACTTTTGAGTTAGAGTGGTACATTTTCTCACTAAATTATTTTGCTTCCAATGTAATAATTTTCCTAAACAAACTTTTGAATTAAAATGATACATTTTCTTACCAAATTATTTTGCTTCCATAGAACTCTCGTGGAACCTCCCAAAACACAACATTGAAAAAATTGGTAAGTGACTCCCAACCAAAGATACAATGTTGTCGAGAAGAAGAAGCTTGAACCTCCCTCATTAACCATTGACTCGACACCATGCAAAACAAAATCCTGCAAATAAACTTCACACAATATTTTGGGAACATCCCCTTGAAGGGTCTACCAAAAGTACCCATATAACGAAAGATATAAATATTGGTAACTAAGAATACCGTGGTGCTGTCAGGATACTGACATCATCCAAGAACCTACATCGACAAATTTTAAATTGAGAATGGACACAATATCGGATGATTTGCACCAATGAAGACCAAATTTCCCCAGAGTTATCCAAGTTAACCCGTGTATGTAACGAGGGTGAACATGAGTAAAACCAAATGGAAAATGTACCGCTGTACCAATCCCGACGACCAAGACTAGAAATTTGAAAGACATGCCAGAGGGATCAAGAGATTGTAAATCAACAGAAAGGAGTAGCAAAACCAGTTCAAAAGAAGGTCGCAACGAAGTATTGTGCAAAAAAACATACAAAAAACATTTCTATCTTTCATTTGATCCTATAAACCTTATTGTAACATGTGTGATAACGCGACTACAAAGGAGACACAACCAGCGAGAGTGACTCTTTCCCGTAACGAATGTAAAACACGAAAACTAAACTTGTATTGAATGGGCTACCAGGAAATCAAGACATCGCTACCCAATGTAATGACAATTAACCATGACTGATAACAAAAAATTCCGAGACAAATGACCATTTTTAAACCAGGTACGAGACAAACATTGACAATTGAAAAACACCAACCAGAAACACAACTTAAAAGGATACAACCTTCTGAATTGAGGGAAAATGAGTTCCAGAGAGACTATTGTTGTAGAGAACCTAGAAAATACTTGAAAAGACAATAAAACGATGTCCAATGCGACAATGTTGAGTATAACTGAAAAAATTATGGCTAGAACACACCATCCATGAGCTGCTTCAATTGTTCGCCACAATTTCTCCTCATGCAAGGTGGTATATAACGTTGTGCACAAACCTCGACAATTCTCAGACCCGGAGGAAGGTCAAAACCAGACACCCAACAGGCGCGAAGTGGAAAACCTTCCTTTGAGTTCATCTTGCCCAAGAACTCCCATGATATTGTGATCATAAATTTCAACCGATCGCTGGTCAGACTAAATCCAGCCTACGACCAATCCAGAAGACGTTAAACATAATGTACAAAAATTTGAACAATCTCTACTTCCGCGGTTCCCACCGTTGCAAATTTATGGCACGTACCAAGACACGATGTGATTACGTAACCCATGACCTAACTCCTATCCATGCGTCTGCATGAACATGCCAAGTGGAGGTCCTGGCGCGCCCCCCAATGGCCGCCTCCAACTTGGCCACCCATAACATATGCATGGAACTCATGAACTCTGGTTTAGCGGGATACCCAAAGACGGGTATTCAATTCGTCATTGATCTTCCGCCAGAAAATCACCCCCATCGGGGATATAAGTGAAAAATGGTAAAAATGACACCATTATTAAATCTATTGTTGCCGTTGAATACCCTTATGTCGTAATTTAATTAGATTGCTTTTTCGTTTTGAAAATTATGAAAATTTCGATAAAATTTTAAGAAAATCTGATAGGGATTTTTATAAATCTATGTTATAATTATTAAACTTTAATATTTTGGGTGTTTCGGAAGTTTTTGATGGTGCTGAATCCATTTCCACCATCAAAAATCATGATTCAAACACTCTTATGTAAGATTTCTTAATTTTTTTTAGCCAAAATTTCGACAAATTTTGGCCATCGAAACAATTCCTCTGTACTCCCTTGAATATTTATACAATCTTTAGAATGATTGATAAAGTTTTCTAGGTGCTTTTTAATATTCCTTAAGATAGGGATTATATTGTGAACAAAATCATCATCTCAATTTTAACTTGAAACTTATTCGTGATGTCTTAGAGGGTGTTATTGTCTCAAATGTGTTGGGTTATATGATAAATACTCATTTGTAGTTATACAAAATGTTAACTACAAATGAGTAGTTATTCAAAAGGTTGGTGGTAGCATATTTTGGAATTCTTGTCTTGAACTCGTAAAAGTGAAATATATATAGTTTTTATAACTAAGTATTATAATATTTATAAATATTTTAATATTTTAAAATTATAACTTTAATAAAAATTATATATATATATATATATATATATATATATATATATATATATTGATTGTTTTAATGAGTTTAAAATTTAAAAAAATAGAATTTAGAAATTCAAATATATTAATAAAAATTATAGTCTAACTATGTTAATTGAATTGAATGTGTTTATATATATATATGGAATTTATTAAATTAAATAATTTATATTTTTAATATATTATCATAATATATCCTACGGGCATAAAATAGATGGTGATGAGGTGTATTGTTAATTCACTTCATGATGTGAGGGTCATCGGTTCATAAATTTGTGGGAAAAAAATCAGTCATGTTAAGAGCTGGTGTGGCCCAGGTTGGGTGTGATCTCTGGGTGAGCTGGTGTGGCCCAGGTTAGGTTCGATCCCTAGGTGATTTTGAGAGCTTAGAAGCCCCTGGGTTACAATTTCTCAAGTCACAGTTCAAGCCTCATGCAATCTTGACTTGACAAACAAAAACTATATATATATATATAGTTTAAATAGAAGCAATTAGAAGATGAAATGATGTATTTTTAATTTAATTTTTAACAATAATTATCAAGTGGATAGCCGCATTGAGTGGGGAGGTTCATTCTACAACTCAACAATGTATAATTCAAACAAATAAATTATTCTTTAAATTAAAAAATAATGTTGGCTAGCCCATTGGGTGTAGCTCAATTGGTGATAACCTTGTTATGAAGTCATATGTAAAGAAAGAGATTCAAAGTTCAAATCCGACCAATATATATATATATATATATATATATAAACAAAAATATAAAAAATATATATACATATTTAGTATGACAAAATGTACTCCCACTCTAACTGTGATTACTTTATTGGTTGTTGATATGGTAAAAATATTTCTCTCACACTCTCTATTATAAATAAAATATTAAAATGAACCACAAAATATTGCAATGTGACTTGAAAGTAAATATTTACATATTATGTATCATTTAAAATAATAAATTATATCAATGTTAAAAAATTATATATTATGTATCCTTTAAAATAATAATAATATGTCCGAGAGTAATAGAAAAAAATAAATCCTTATTGTCATAGCATTTCAAGTATAATTATTTTACATGTTGACCGTTTTATTAAGAATTGATTTTGAATGAGCTCTCACGATTAGTTTAGTTGGCTAATTCCTAGTAGTTAAAGCACTGCTATTGAGAGGTCATAGGTTCAATTCTCTATCTACCCACGATGAGTGAGAGTACGACACAAACATCATGAATATGATTAAAATGACTGCAAATCCTTACCACTTGACCAAGCAAATGCATAATCCAATGCAAGGGTAACGCAAATTAACTCGTCATGTGCTTGGAGCCTTAACGACCTCAATGAGTAAGTACACTAGCCTTGCTCGAGATCACATGAATATGATGGAAAATAATAATGTTATGGTTTGGCACCTTGAGCCACAAGCAAGTGATCATTATAGAGCTTGGAAGCTTCCCTATTTAGCCCACCATAGGATACACACTGTCAACATAGAAAATCCTTCTCCCCTGCAAGATATGCCATGTTTCAATCATAATGTCGACAATCTTTGCAACAATCATGTTCACATCCACCAGACTCTCCTTTGGTGTCCTCCGGTTCTTACCAAGGTGGTGGGTATGCATCTCGATGCATATATTATTATGAATTCGACCCAATTCAAAGTATGCATGGGTGCTATGGGGCTTAGGGTGGTCAGTGTTGAAAATGGCACCAAAGGGGGCTTCTGATTTAATTTTCCCTTAATTAAATTGGAATAAAAAATGTAATTCCATCACATGAAAACTTGTATTAGTTAACTGAGTCAGGAAGACTTAGTTAGCTTAGTAAATTCAAGATGAGGGTCAAAGAGGAGACATGTAGATTTCTTCCTAAGATTTATGGGTCAAGTTACAGTTATTTCTGAGTTGTAATTAGTTAAATCAATTAGGGGTGGCAGGAGGGGGAGGGATTCTCATAAATCCCAAAGGAAACATCGAAGATAGTTATTCTTGGAGTCTAGGTAGGAGAAAAAACAATCAAGTAGAGACCTATGGGTTACTCCTAGGGATGACTTTTACCTTCGATAAAGGAATTAAGGAGCTCCAAATTATTGAAGATTCTGTGCTAATAATAAAAAATATGATGAATAATACCCTGACTCATAACACTATCCTAAATCAAGTCATCAAGAGAGCCTAAGGAATGATCCCTCTCTTTGAAAAAGTTACATTCTATAATATTATCAGAGGAAACAACAAGGAGGCAGACACACAAGACAACCTGGCATACATGATTAAAGAAGAAGCAACATTGGTGAATGGTATTGAAGGCAACCTTTGTATACCATAAGCATGACTAGAAAGCCTAAATTTGAGTTATTCTCTAACCAAGGCGATTGGAATAAGACTAATGACATAATTTTTTTTGGGAAGGAGAGATGGATATTTCTCCCTTACCCCCTCTCTCATCTAACCCCCCAATTAGCTTTCCCTTCCTTCTCTTCTTCCCCCCTCCCTTAGTGTCTTGTTCCATCCCACCCTCTCCTCACCCCTCATTTATTTGTTGGTCGCCTCTCATCCCCCTCCACCATCCCTCGCTTCCTTATCCACTCCCCCCCTCAAATCCCTATCCTCTTAGTTTGACTCATTGTTTTATGCCGCAGGAAATCTTGTCCCTCGCTGAAAACAACTTCATAACCTCTGTCTCCCAACATTGCGACCGAGACCAAGTTCTTCTTCAGACCTGGAACATGCATAACATATTTCAACAGAAATGGTTTACCTGACTCCCTCTCAAAGGTACTGGTTCCAATGCCGGTCGCACTGTATCTGCCATCGTCGCCCATCTCTATATGCATTTGGAGATCCTTCTCCTCCAAGTCACTAAACAAATCCTTATCTCCTGTCATATGGAAAGACACACCACTATCAAAATAACACACCGATCCCATTGAGTTGAAACCAAGCATGCGATCAAAGAGAAATCAAGTTCAAATTGTGAGGCTAAGGCCTCTCCAGCTTCAGCTCCAGCATCCTTCTTGTTCTTCTTTTTCTGTGGGCAGTTAGTGGCGAGATGCCCATGTTCATGATAGTAAAAACACTTCACTTTGGACAAATTTAGCTTCTTGCCTTTAGCCTTGGATTTTGGATGGGATTTCTTCCCCTTTCATTTCCTTGCTTTGGTAGCCAAAAGCGTAATTCTCTTCATCATCATTCTTCGATAAAGAGCCATCCCTGTTAATTCACCTTATCTCCTCCTACACAAGATCTAACCAAAATCGCTCCCAACCGGGCAGTTTCTCCCATCCATTTACAGAGTCTTCGTAGCTATGCCAACTCTTCGGAAGCACAAGGAGAGCCAAGCTCACCAATTCATCATCATCAACAGTAGTCCCCACACTTCCCAGTTCATCCCTACAGTGGACAAACTTCGTGAGATATTTTGGAATACTTTCATCCTTCTCCATTTTTATTTTTCCGAGCTTATCTATCAGTGCCAACTTCCTACGGTCGTTGTTGCTTTGGAAAAGATCTGTCAAAGCCTTCCTCATTGCAAATGGAGTGGCTTTCCCGTGAAGGCTTGACACAATATGGTCCTTCACACCTTCCAACAGAATTATTCTTGTCTTTTCTACCTTCTTTTACCATGCGTCAAGTCCTGCAGCATCACTAGAAGCAGGCTTAGGAACATCGCTATCGATGAACTCCTTCAGACCATTATCTTCAAGAACCGACTCCATCCTATCCTTCCAGAATATGTAATTCGAGCTACCCTCAAGGGCATACTCCAATCGCAACCCATTGAAATACATTTCAATGAATACTCAACTATCGCACCAAGAAATTTCTGCAGCAAATTCGAAGTTTCCACCAGCACAAAACTCAACACTTATTCACAAATGCAATCTCCAGTGATCAATACTGCTCTGATATCATGTAGGAATTTATTAATACTGATGTATTACCAGATTCTCCTGATCTAACAATATTTATCTTCTTTCTAAATACAGAATCCTTCCACTATTAAACTTGTGGAAATTTAAAACTCAATTGCAAACACATGTGAATAAATTCAATCGCACATAACACAATTGTTTAATGGGAAAGCTTAAAGATAAAAACCCCAACTATCATATATTATGTATATCAATGGAATAATGTAATAATGTCATACAAAGCTTAGTATAACAACCTCTCACTACAATGTATATTGATTACACACTGTCATGCAGAAATTTGCACTTCCATGCACCAATTTCTTGCCTCCTGACAACCTGCCTCCACTGCGAAATCCCTGTTGAAGAAGACCACTGAATGAATTCGAATTGGCCTTGCCTTGATTGCGCAATCCTCATTGGAAACTCTAATGTGTGTCATATGCATTGAATGCATCACTATAGTCACAACAGATAGTCCATCTCACCCTTTCACCTATCTCTCCATTGGGTCTCCACTGGAATTGACATGCACTATAGTTAAGTGTTGTTTCTGTTCAGTTGTTAGTGATTTTTTAGTTGTGAATTAATTAACTAATTAATTCACTTAACTCTCACTAGTGTATCTTTCAGTTAGACTAGATACAACTAGCTCAATTGATTTTAACTCACTTAACTGAGTTAAACTAAATAACAACTCCATAAACTACTCTTCCAACTCTGTCATAACCTTGCCACTTTAGTTCTAACTAAGTCCTCCATGCATGAGCCACCAATAAACCCTAGGAATTGTGTAATTCCTTCAGCCCACTAATTTTCCAAATCTATTCACTGAAATAAAGTGCTCCAAGAGAATAAGTTGATGTTTATTGTTGGATTATTATTAAGGGTTAATAATAATCGACATGCACCTATTTTTAGATCGATGATCTATAAATAGACTTCGCCCAATATTATACAAACAAAATTTCATCTATTTTCCACATTTGACCAACCATCTACAAATAGCATCCTACAACTTATAGAATATGCTCACCATGTCTAAAAATAGACATACACTTAAAAATAGCCTACGGGCCCCACTTAGTGAAGTTGCTTACTTAGCACTAAGCTCATCACCTTGTTGAATCTCAACACTCCCTCTCAACAAGATAGGGATTATCCTTCACCCCAATCCTGCCTCTATGGTATTCGAATTTTCTTCCGTTGAACACAATCTCTGATATGATGATACCGGATATCAATATGTTTAGATCTATCATGAAACATAGGATTAATCGAGAGTTTAATGCAACTCAGATTATCAAAATGTATCACTGTAGGATCTAAATGAGAACCGAAAAAATCGACCAGGATCTTCCTCATCCAGATAGTCTCATGTAGAAATTATATACAAGATGCATGTATATATCCAAATTCTCCTGATCTAACAATATTTATCTTCTTTCTAAATATAGAATCCTTCCATTATTAATCTTTTGCGGAAATTTAAAATCAATTGCAAACACATGAAGCAATAAAAACAATCGCACATAATACAGTTGTTTAACGGGAAAGCCTGAAGTTGAAAACCCCAACTATCATATATTATGTATCATGGAGATCATGTAACAATCTCATACAAAGCTTAGTACATCAATCTCTCAGTACAGTCAATCGTCACACACTAATAGAAGAAATCTGCAAATCCATGCACTGATTTCTTGCCACCTGATAGCCTGCCTCCACTGTGCAATCTGTAGAAATTTGCTGAATAATGATTAATTATCCACCGATACTATCCTGATCACATACAATTCGAATTCATATTTAACACATAATCTCTTCGACTCAGATCATCACACATGCGGAAATAAAACAAGCGATAGCACATAAAATCATCATACACATTAACACAGTATGTATGGGGGAAGCTTATAGC
Source organism: Pinus albicaulis (assembly GCA_034641835.2). Classification (NCBI taxonomy): domain Eukaryota; kingdom Viridiplantae; phylum Streptophyta; class Pinopsida; order Pinales; family Pinaceae; genus Pinus; species Pinus albicaulis. The sequence goes on from CM076571.1 coordinate 999,161,397, forward strand.
TGAAAACCCCGCAGCTATTGTGTATATTATAATGGAGAAATCATGTAACAAACTCAGTACAATACTCCTCACAAGTACTCAGTACTATCTCATGAAGTTACACACAAACTAGCTTGGTTTTGAACAGGTTACTGGTTCAAAACTCACCACTAATTGCCTTTCCTCTATTGCGCAATCATGGCCTGTCTAAATAGAGATCCAAGGTTCGAATCTCCTTGGCTTGACAGCGCAATCATCATGGGAAAATCCTCCAAGTGTGGTGCAAATCTCATGCACAACTGATGTCGCCACTGATAGCTAACTCCACCCTTTCATCTACCTCTTTCACTGGTCTCCACTGAACTGATCATGCACCGTAGTGAACTGATGTGTTCTTGAGTTGAATAATGAGTTACTAATTAATGAATTAAATAATATTTAATTCACTCCACTCATAACTAATTGATTAGCTAGTTAAACTAATCTCAACTAGTTCAACTAAAATAAACAGAACACAACTCCACTAGCTGCCTCATTAACTCCACCAAACTTCTGCCACTGAAGTCCTAACTGAAGTCAACCATGCATGATGCCATCAAACCCTTGGGAATAGCGTAATTCCTCTGTCAGATGCATGAGCCACTTCTGTAGCTCGAACTGAAGTGCTCCAAGAGAGTAAACTACTGTTTATAGTCCAAATATTATTAAGGGTAAATAATATTTGACTTCCATATTTTTAGGAGAGGCAGTCTAAAAATAGCCTTCGACCTCTTCGACCTAAAAAATAGAGTCTCATCTATTTTTACCAACATGACCAACGCTCCAAGAATCTCAAACTGGAATCCCCGAACCATGCTCCATATGTCTAAAAATAGACATAGTCTAAAAATAGATTTTGCGCCAGAATTTGCCTGCGGGCCCACTTAGTGAAGGCGACTTCATTTCACTAAGCTCCACCATCTTGCTGCATTTTCAACACTCCCTCTCAGCAAGATATGGATTATCTGCAACCCCTATCCTGCCTCTGTGGAATTCGAACTTGCTCTTGGTGAGCGCCTTCGTCAGGATGTCGGCATCCTGATCCTCCGTGGGAACATATGAAAGCATCATGATTCTCCACTAAACACAATCTCTGATATGATGGTACCTGATGTCGATGTGTTTGGATCTATCATGAAATACTGGATTAGCCGAGAGTTTAATGCAACTCTGGTTATCACAATAAATCACTGTAGGCTCCAAATGCAACCCGAACAATCCAACAAGGATCTTCCTCATCCAAATAGCCTCACATGCAGCCAAGCTTGCTGCCATGTACTCGGCCTTTGCTGAAATGAGTGCCACGGATCTCTGCTTCCTGCTGTACCAGGAAACTGCTGTCGACCCAATGCTGAAAACTCCTCCAGATGTGCTCTTTCGGTCCGTTGGGCTCCCTGCCCAATCTGCATCAGTGAAGCCAGAAAGCTTCGCTCCATCCTCCTGTCTGTACCATATACCATATCCCGATGTGCCTCTAACATAGCGCAATACATGCTTGCCTGCCTTCCAAAAGAGCTTGGTAGGCTTAACCATAGCTTGCGAAAGCTGGTTAACTGCATAGCATATATCGGGTCGTGTATTGACCAGATACATAAGCGACCCCACCAACTGTCGATAGACAGTGGCATCCACTACCTCCGCTGAAGTAGCATCCTCCTTCCTCCAACCACCAGGAAGAGGAGTGTCAACAGGCTTGCAGCCTTGCATGTTGAACCTCTCCAGAATCTCCCGGGCATACTTGCTTTGAGAAACAAACAGTCCTCCGCTGCGCTGCCGAATCTCCAATCCCAGGAAATAATGAAGGATGCCCAAGTCCTTCATCTCAAACTCTCGTGCAAGATCCTCCTTGCATGAAAGTATCAAATGCTCATCGCCAGTCAAAATCAGATCATCTACATACAGTACGATGATCAACAGCTTCCCCTCCACCACAATCTGGTACAGGTTAGGATCCGCCTCACTCTTGGAGAATCCAAGCCCGGTGAAATAGTTGTCTATGCGAGTGTACCAAGCACGAGGTGCTTGCTTCAGCCCGTACAGTGCTCTCTTGAGTCGGCACACATGCGACTCACTGCTGAAGATCTCGAAACCTTCAGGCTGCTCTATGTACACCTCCTCCTCAATAACTCCGTTGAGGAACGCAGTCTTCACATCCATCTGATGAATGTGCCACCCCATCTGCGCTGAGAGAGCAAGGATCGTCCATATGGAAGAGTACCTTGCGACAGGTGAAAAAGTCTCCTCATAATCGATCCCCTTGATCTGTGAAAAGCCACGGGCGACAAATCTCGCCTTGTACTTCTCCACACTCCCGTCAGCTGCCTGCTTCACTTTGTAGATCCATCGTGAACCCACCACTGATTTCCCCTCTAGTCTTGGGACAATCTCCCATGCACTGTTCCTGACAATCGAATCATATTCTTCGATCATGGCATCAACCCATGCGGGTTCCTCCACAGCTTCCTCAAAAGAGGATGGCTCCGTCATGACACATTGACTCACAAGAGCCATGTATCCAGTGTACCGATCCGGTGACTGTCTCTGTCTGCGCTGTGCTGTAGGTGGTCCTACAACCTTCTCTGCATCCCGAGCCAGTCGCTCAGCTTCTCTAGTGCGCATGCGCCCTCTGATGGTTGGCGCTGCCTGGGTGGTTTCTTCCACCTCCTGAACCTCCTCTTGTGGCTGATCCACATCCGGAAGCTCCTCCTTAGGAACTAACAGCTCCTCATCTGCATGCAAGTGTAGCTCCCTCTCAAGCGAACAATGCATGGCTTTCTCCTCCTGAAATTTTATATCCCGTCGCACAACAGTCTTGCGACTGTCTGGCACATACACCCGATAGTTGTGAGGTGTATCAGTGTACCCCACAAATATTCCAACCTCAGCAGTTGGATCCAGCTTCCTTCTCACATCCTTCATCACATGCATGTAGACAGGAGAACCAAAAATCTGCAAATGGGAAATATCGGGCCTCTTGCCAGAATAAGCCTCCTCTGGTGTACTCATGCCAAGAACCTTGTGAGGACAACGGTTCTGCACATACACTGCTGTATTGCATGCCTCAGCCCACAAGTGAAGGGGTAGGCCCTGATCATGCAACATCGCCCGCGCAACACCCACGATCGTTCTGTTCTTCCGCTCAGCCACCCCGTTCTGCTGTGGGTTATGGGGTGCGATGAGCTCTCTCCGAATCCCTTCTACGCTGCAAAACTCCTTGAATTCAGCCGAGATGAATTCACCACCGTTATCACTCCTTAGAGCAATCACCTTCTTCCCCGACTCCTTCTCGACCAGTGCTTTAAACTCACAGAACTTCGCGAATGTATCGCTCTTCTTCTGCATGAAGAAGATCCAGCACTTTCGAGAGAAATCATCAACAAAGATCACATAATAGCTGTGCTTTGCTGTCGAAGCAACTGAGAAAGGACCACACACGTCTGTGTGAACTCTCTCAAGGATCGTCGTGGCGCGACTATCCTTCTCGTGAAAGGTGGCTTTCACATACTTCCATAAAGTACACCCCTTGCACTGATCTGACTGCGCAAGGGTGCCCTTAGGAAGTCCAGTAGAAATCTGCTGCAGAATCTTCAAAGCTCCATGGTGAAGATGGCCCAATCTCCTGTGCCATAGTTCGCCCTCATCACCCCGGCTCACCACTTCTCCCGCCTTGCATGCCATAGCTGCGCAGTCATCTACCTGCAACTGATAAAGGTTCTGAGTTCGAACCCCTATCTTCCGGGTCTCTCCGGTAGTCTTACTGCGCAGGAAGGCTTTTCCTTCGCTGAAGAACACATCATACCCCTTATCCTCCAACATCACTACTCAAATCAGGTTCTTCTTCAATCCAGGTACATGCATGACATCCTTTAATAAAAAGGGTTTACCAGACTCCCTCTGAAAGGATACGGTACCGATACCAGTCGCACTGTATCTACCATCATCGCCCATCTCGATGTGCACACCCAAATCTTTGTTCTCTAGATCTGAGAACAACTCCCGATCTCCCGTCATATGAAATGACGCACCGCTGTCCAAGAAACACACCGATCCCATCACACTTGAAACCAAGCATGCAATCAGTGAAAAGTCAAGCTCGAACTGTGAAGCCAAAGCTTCTCCATCTGCAGATCTTCCCGCTTGCTTGTTCTTCTTCTTCTTTGGACAATTGGTAGCATAATGTCCGTGATCATGGCAGTGAAAACACTTCACTTTCGCCATATCCTACTTCTTACCCTTTACACCAGAATGAGAGGTTTTCTTACCCTTCCCCTTCTTTGATTTGGCAACCAAAGCACAGTTTTCTTCATCAGCTCCCTTTGATGAAGATCCATCTCGAGTAGTCCTCCTTATCTCCTCCTGCATGAGATCCGCCCAAAGGCGCTCCCATCCTGGTAGCTTCTCCCGACCATTGACACTATCTTGATATGAGTGCCAAGCCTTCAGAAGACCAAGGAGAGCCAGGTCGACCATGTCCTTGTCTTCGACAGTCACCCCCACACTTCCCAGCTCATCTTTTCATTGAGTGAACTTCGTGAGGTATTTGGCAATACTGTCGCCTTTCTCCATCTTGATGTTCTTGAGCTTATCTTTGAGCGCCAGCTTCCTTTGGTCGTTCTTACTCTGGAATAGATCCGTCAAAGCTTTCCACATTAAATATGGAGAAGCCTTTCCATGTAGGCTGGATACAATATGATCCTTGACGCCCTCCAACAGGATCCTTCGACATTTCGCCATCTTCTTTTGCCAGGCTTCGACTTCAGCAAGATCAGTGGGCTTTTGGACATTCGTATCTACAAACTCCTTTAGACCATTATCTTCTAATACTGCCTCCTTGCGATCCTTCCATGCAACATAATTCGAACTACCTTCAAGAGCATATTTGAGTCGCAAACCGTTGAAAGACATTTTCAACACCAGCACCAAGAAAACAAAACTGCTGCAAAATTCGAATTCCACCTCAAATCTCAACCGCTCTAGATCTGTGAGAAAAAATTATTTCTAGCATAGAGATTGACTGCAAGGGGCGTTTACTAGATATATCACCTTTCAAAGAAAGGATGGATCCAGAGGCTACCTGGCCCGCATGTAGACTCTGTCTACCGAAATAAGTTTGTAATCACTGTGATGATCAATCTCTTCTTCAATAGCTCCGATACCATGTAGAAATTTGCTGAATAATGATTAATTATCCACCGAGACTATCCTGATCACATACAATTCGAATTTATATGCAACACATAATCTCTTCCACTCAGATCAACTCATATCATCACACATGCGGAAATAAAATCAAGCGATAACACATCAAATCATCATACACATTAACACAGTATGTATGGGGAAAGCTTATAGCTGAAAACCCCGCAGCTATTGTGTATATTATAATGGAGAAATCATGTAAAAAACTCAGTACAATACTCCTCACAAGTACTCAGTACTATCTCATGAAGTTACACACAAACTAGCTTGGTTTTGAACAGGTTACTGGTTCAAAACTCACCACTAATTGCCTTTCCTCTATTGCGCAATCATGGCCTGTCTAAATAGAGATCCAATGTTTGAATCTCCTTGGCTTGACAGCACAATCATCATGGGAAATTCCTCCAAGTGTGGTGCAAATCTCATGCACAACTGATGTTGCCACTGATAGCTAACTCCACCCTTTCATCTACCTCTTTCACTGGTCTCCACTGAACTGTCCATGCACTGTAGTGAACTGATGTGTTCTTGAGTTGAATAATGAGTTACTAATTAATGAATTAAATAATATTTAATTCACTCCACCCATTACTAGTTGATTAGCTAGTTAAACTAATCTCAACTAGTTCAACTAAGTTAAACCGAACACAACTCCACTAGCTGTCTCATTAACTCCACCAAACTTCTGCCACTGAAGTCCTAACTGAAGTCAACCATGCATGTGCTCACCAAACCCTAGGAATAGCGTAATTCCTCTGTCAGATGCATGAGCCACTTCCAAGGCTCGAATTGAAGTGCTCCAAGAGAGTAAACTGAAGTTTATAGTCCAAATATTATTAAGGGTAAATAATATTTGACTTCCCTATTTTTAGGATAGGCAGTCTAAATATAGACTTCGACCTATAGGTCAAAAAACAGAGGTCCATCTATTTTTACCAACATGACCAATACTCCAAGAATAACATACTGCAACCCCTGGACCATGCTCCATATGTCTAAAAATAGACTTTGCGCTTTAATCGCCGCAGCCCACTTAGTGAAGGGGACTTCATTTCACTAAGCTCCATCATCTTTCACGTACTTTCAAAGACAATATTCTCACTGAACAAGACCGATTCCATCATCTTGCTGCATTTTCAGCACAATACCTGCTGAATAAGACCCCTGAATGAATTCGAATCTACCTTGCTTGCACTGCGCAATGCTCATTGGCAACTCCAATGTGTGTGTGATGCAATCAATGCATCACTAGAGTCACAACGGATAGTCCATCTTTCCCTTTCACCTATCTCTCCACTGGAACTGACATGCACTATAGTTATCTGTTGTATTTGTTCAGTAAATTAATGAGTTATTATTTGTGAATTAATTAAATAATTAATTCACTCCACTCTCACTAGTGTATCATTCAGTTAGACTAGATACAACTAGCTTAACTGAGTTTAACTCCATTAACTGAGTTAAAATGAAGAACAAATCCATGAACTACTCTTCCAACTCTATCATAAATTTTCCACTTTAGTTCTAACTGAGTCCTCCATGCATGAACCACCAGTAAACCCTAGGAATTGCGTAATTCCTTCAGCCAACTGATTTTCCAAATCTGTACACTAAAATTAAGTGCTCCAAGAGAATCAGTTGATGTTTATTGTCGTATTATTATTAAGAGCTAATAATAATCAACACTTCTATTTTTAGATCGATGATCTATAAATAGACTTCACCCAATATTCTAAAAATATAATTTCATCTATTTTTCCAACTTGACCAACCATTCACAAATAGCATCCTGCAACTTCTGAAATATGATCACCATGTTGAAAAATAGACATAGTCTAAAAATAGACTTACACCTAAAAATAGCCTATGGGCCCACTTGGTGAAGGTGACTAATTTTCACTAAGCTTCATCATCTTTTTGAATCTCAACACTCCCTCTCAATAAGATAGGGATTATCCTTCACCCCGATCCTTCCTCTATGGTATTCGAATTTTCTCCTGGTGAGCACCTTCATCAGAATATCTGCATCTTGATCTTCCGTAGGAATGTACTGAAGCAACATGATCTTTCGCTGCACACAATCTCTGATATGATGATACCGGATATCAATATGTTTAAATATATATCATGAAACATAGGATTAATCGAGAGTTTAATGCAACTTTGATTATCACAATGTATCACTATAGGATCTAAATGTGAACCGAACAAACTGGCCAAGATCTTTTGTTAGGATATTCTGACACATAGGAAATAGTTAAGAATAACTTAGTCGAGTGTAGAGTTTGGTAAAGTGTGTTTCTTTACCATGTACACTTGTAACTTATAATCCGACGATCACGATTTGTAGTGATCCGACGGTTATCTCTCACCTCGGTATTAACAACACTTGATCCGTGGCTTAGCACCTGATTGGTCCATGATCTCTATTTAAAGAGCATGGAGGGTCATTTGTATGGTAACCGTTTATGAGAGAAACATATGGAACTTTTCCTTTTATATTAATAAATTTCCTGAAGTGGTCACGTTGGCTCAGGCCGTAGACTGTTTCCCTCTTTGAGGGTTTTAACCACGTGATTATACTGGTGTACTGATTTTTGATCTGTTTGTGAGTGGTGACATTTAGTTCTTTATCTAAGGAACTTACCCTGTAAATTCCTACATGGTATCAGAGCTATTTTGAGGGTCGCGTCCATTGTTGATCAAAATCCGAAGTCGATTTGACTGCATGCGAATTCTGTTTTGTAGATCTACTATTTCTGAACATTTTTGGGCTTGGAGAACTGCTCAGTTGTGCTCGAAGCATCTGTTACAGTGAGGAACACCTTTCATTTCATGCTAAAAGGTTTCTAGCTACCCAAGTTATGACAGTTTAGATCTGGAGGTATAAAGCATCTATTTTGCAATTACATTTGTTAATAGTTCTACTTATTTCGGTTTTTTTTTCTATTTTTTTTCATGTTAAGATTTTGTTTTTTTGTTGGATCTATACCCTCTTCTCTGTTTATGCTCTTTGTTGTGCGCTGAGTGTGATCTCGGAAAATCATAAACAGGAAAAAGGGATTTTTTTGCTACGTATGCTCTTTCCCTGCGTCTTTGTGCGATCTCGGGAAATCAGAAATAGTGAAAAAAGTGATAGTTGTCAGAAGGCACGCACACCGAAGAGTAAAAAAAAAAAACCAAAACCCCCCCATCCTCCTTTCCTACAATAACATGATCCTTTTACTATCTCACTTGGTGAGGGGTTAGTTTATGAGAATAGAGGTCTTGGGTTCAAGTCTCCTTCTCAAGCTTCTTTTGTAAAAAAAATTTGTTAAAAGGGGCAGAATTTTTTTTTAAAAGCCGCACTTCATCCCGTTCCCGTAACTATTCGGCATCTACAACTCATATTTTTCAAATGGCATAACTTCTTCATCCGGAAGCTGTTTTTCGAGCTGTTTTTTTTAAACGGCCTAATTTTTCGAGATCTTTCCATTGGAGTAGTTATTTTCAGCTTTTCTCAGCTTCATTTAAAAAAAAAAAAAATGGAAAATGCATGCCCGGTTATTCTTAACAACACCAATTATTTCCAATGGCTACCTCACATGGTAGATATACTTACAAGTAAAGGGATTTATAGAATAGCCACAGGACAAGAAAATAAACCTTCTGATGATGATAAATCCGCTAAATGGGAAAATAAACAAGATCAAGCACAAGGGTTGATAGGAATGTCCATTGCTCAAGATCTTCAATTTCATATCCTTGACATTAACACCCTTGATGAAGCCCTAGAAAAGTTAAAAACTATTTTTGGCATTCAAAATCAAATCAGGGCCCACCAGCTTGAAAATGAGTTGCTTACTTTGGACCCCAAAAGCTTCTTCTCCATTGAAGATTTTTTGTCCAAATTCAAGACCCTCAGAATTCTTTTAGAAGGTTGTAAGATCAAAAAGGACGATGGTAGCCTCATCTATTGCATTCTTGCTAAGCTTGGCCTTGTATACTCTGATTTTGTTTTTTCCTTCCATTCCACCAGAGAAGCCTTCATTTCTTCAGGAACCACCTACAAAAATCCCTCTTTTGATGCCTTTTGTGATTCTTTGATAAGAGAACAAGAAAAAATTTTACACCTTGGTCTTATCACTACTAGAAATGCTTCTAAGAAAGCCTTAGCAGCCCAACAACAACCATATCAAAAGAATCCCAAGAAGCAGTATCCTAAAAAATATGGTCCTAAACCAAACAAGGGCCCTAAGAAATTTTAGCCGCAAAATGAAAAATCAAATCACCAAAATAATAAGGAAAATCAAAACAAATGGAAGAAGGCAGATAGACATTGCAACTTTTTCAATTGGGATGGCCATATAGAGTCCAGATGTTTTAAGAAGATGGAAGCCTTAGAAGTAGCAATGAAGAAGCACAACATCAATTTGGAGCACTCTTCACCTTCATCTTCAAACATGGCACTTTCTGCTTTTGGTTGTCAAGCATCAAGATCTGGTTATGCATTAAATGTATCTTCTTCTTCTCCTTTTCATGAGTGGCTCATTGATTCTGGAGCTTCTTACCACATGGCTAAAAATAAATCCATGTTTTCTTCTTTAAATTATTGTAACACCAAACATATTTATTTTGGTGATGATAGATCTCTTAGTGTTGTAGGATCTGGAACCATTCATGTAGATAATGGTCAGTTTAATGATGTATTATGTGTTCCTACCTTGTCATGCAACCTTCTATCTGTTTATCAGATAACTCATTCAGGTGAAGGGAAAATAGTATAATTCTCACCTCATGATGTTGAATCCAGGACCTCAAAGATCCTAAAAATATTTTAGCTATTGGAATTGCTGATGATTCCACAAGGTTGTATAAGTTTGACAACTTTGGGTCATCCTCTCTTCCCTCCGTTTTTGTTGCTCATAATGATGATGTGAGCAAACTTTGGCATGAGCGATTTGGTCACTTGAACTATCGCTCTCTTCAAACTCTATGTAAGGAAATATGGTGACAGGTCTTCCTATGGTATCTTGCCGAGATGGTGTTTGCTCTGGATGTGTACTCGGAAAACATCATCGAGATAGTTTTGAAAAACGTGCCTCATGGCACGCTTCAGCCCCTTTGCAGCTTGTGCACAGTAATTTATGTGGTCCACTTCCTGTTGTTTCTTTCTCTGGTTGCAAGTACTTCTTAACCTTCATTGATGATTTTTCCAGACGCACTTGGGTATACTTCTTAAAACTCAAGAGTGAAGTTTTTAACATGTTCTTGGCCTTTAAGGCCTTTGTTGAGAAACAATCTAGACATCAAATTCTTAAGTTAAGATCAGACAATGGCAGAGAATATGTTAACAACAAATTTATCAAATTCTGCACTAAGCATGGCATTCAATTGCAACATACTATTCTAGATACTCCATAAAAAAATGGTGTAGTTGAAAGGAAGAATCGCACCTTAAAAGAAATGGCTAATTGTATGCTTCAATCTAAACGAATTCGTCTCAATTTTTGGGCAGAAGCCATTAACTGTGAAAATTACATAGTAAATTGCACTCCTACTAAGGTTTTAAAGAATATAACTCCAGAAGAAGCTTGGAGCTCAATCAAACTAGATGTAAGTCACTTTCGTGTTTTTGGAAGTGATGCTTGGGCCCATATTCTAGATGCAAAACATAAATCCTAAGAACCTAAGAGTGAAAAATGCATTTTTGTTGGATATTTTGAAGATGTCAAAGGATATAGAATTCTTCAACCAAAATCCAAAAATATTATCATTAGAAGAGATGTAAAATTTGATGAAAATATATCAGCCTTTGAGCCTAGTTCGGCAAGTGTGCCACCTTTGGCCTGCGAGCCTGATTCGGCATATGTGCCACCTCTCTCTCTCTCTCTCTTCTATTTTTAATAGCATTCCTTCTAGTTCAGATGATGATAGCGAGGATGAAAATCCTCCTCCACCTCTTTAAATTGTTCGTTATACTCCACCGCTTCCAAGATGGGTCCGCTCTACTTTGGATGCAGCAGGTTCTCTTGCAGGTGACCCTACCGATCGACGACATACACGTTCTCAGTTCGAAAGGGCTTCTTCATTATTGGCTCAAGTTCCAGAAAAAATTGATCCATAAACCTTTGAAGAAGCCTCCGGTCATCTAGATTGGGATGAAGCTATGAATGAATAGTATCGTTCCTTATTGGCAAATGATACTTGGGATCTTGTTCCTCTTCCAAAAGGAAGAAAACTTGTTAGATGCAGATGGGTTTACAAAACCAAGTTTGGACCAGATGGAAAAGTTGATAGACATAAATCTCGTCTTGTCACTAAAGGATTTTCACAAGTTGAAGGCATTGACTATACTGAAACCTTCTCCCCTATTGCCAAAATGAATTCTATCCACCTTGTTCTTTCCCTTGCTGCTTCCTTTAAATGGGAATTCCATCAGATGGATGTTAAATCTGCCTTCTTACATGGAGATTTACATAAATAAATCTACATGGAACAACCCCTCGGCTTTATCCAAAAATACTCCAGCCTTGTTTGTCACCTTAGGAAGTCTCTATATGGTCTCAAACAAGCTCCTTGGGCTTGGTATGCAAAAATGTATAGATTTATGTTAGATAATGGCTTTTCTAGGTGTCATTCTGACAACACTGTCTACACCAAGAAAGTGGGTAATTCCTTCACCATTTTTGTTCTTTATGTTGATGATCTTATCCTTACTGGTAGTGATCCAAAACATATGAACCACATGAATTCTAGCCTCAAAAAGAAGTTTGAAATGATAGACTTAGGACACTTGCATTATTTCCTTGGTCTTCAAGTCTTGCAATCTGAGGAAGGCATTACCCTCTCTCAATCCAAGTATGCATGTGATCTTCTACACCACTTTCACATGGAAAACTGTAAGCCAACCCCTTCTCCCTTTCAGTCTGGAGTTAAGCTTTCAGTCACTTGTACTACCCCTGAAGTTGATGCTACCTTATATCGTCGACTTGTTGGTAAAATTTTGTATCATACCCATACCCATCCTGACCTTTCCTTTGTCGTTGGTCTTGTCGCTCTTTTTATGCACCAACCTCATGAAATTCACTGGAAAGCAGCTAAAAGAATACTTGGATATATTCAAGGTACAGTTCAGTTCAGGATTTATTACAGTGCGGGAGCATCTCCATTGTTGATTGGTTTCACTGATTCTGATTGGGCTGGTGACCCTGATGATTGAAAATCTATTGTAGGATATGTATTCACTCTTGGTTCAGGACCTATTACTTGGTCTTGTAAGAAACAAAGTGCCATCTCTCTTTCTTCCGCAGAAGCAGAGTATCGTGGTGCAGTTGAAGCCAGCAAGGAAGCCATGTGGCTTTGTCAGATCCTGTCTGAATTTGGTCTCCATCAGTAGCATCCAACTACACTTTGGTGTGACAATCAGAGTGTCATTCAGCTATGTAAAGATCCAGTTCAGCATCAACGTATGAAACACATTGAAATCCACATACTCTTCATCAGAAATCTCATTCATGATCGTGTTCTTGAAGTGCTGTACTGTCCAACCAATGATCAGGTAGTCGATATACTTACAAAGGCTCTCACATAAGTGAAGCTTACCAAACTTCGATCCATGCTTGGAGTTCAGGAAAGTTGTCATTAAGGGGGGATAGGCTCTAATGCCTCCTTCCTTCTACTATTGCATCACTTTTGTAAATCCTTCAATCCTATCCCAATTTGTTGTTAAGGGAGGATGTTAGGATATTTTGACACATAGGAAATAGGCTCCTTTTGTGTCACCTTTGTAAATCCTTCAATCCTATCCCAAGTTGTTCTTAAGGGGGGATGTTAGGATATTCCAACACATAGGAAATAGTTAAGAATAACTTAGTTTAGTGTAGAGTTAGGTAAAGTGTGTTTCTTTACCATGTACATTTGTAACTTATAATCCGATGATCATGGTTTGTAGTGACCTGACAGTTATCTCTCACCTTGGTATTAACAACACTTGATCCGTGGCTTAACACCCGATTGGTCCATGATCTCTATTTAAAGAGCATGGAGGGTCATTTGTCTAGTAACCGTTTATGAGAGAAACATATGTAACTTTTCCTTTTATATTAATAAATTGCCTGAAGTGGCTGCATTGGCTCAAACCGTGGATTGTTTCCCTCTTTGAGGGTTTTAACCACATGAGTATACTGGTGTATTGATTTGTGATCTGTTTGTGAGAGATGACCATTGGTTCTTAATCTAAGGAACTTACCCTGTAAATTCCTACATCTTCCTCATCCAGATAGCCTCACATGCAGCTTGACTTGCTGCCATGTATTCTGCTTCTGCTGAACTGAGTGCCACGGATCTTTGTTTCATGTTGTACCAAGAAATAGTTGTAGATCCGATACTGCCTGATGTGCTCTTTCTGTCTATTGGGCTACCTGCCCAATCTACACCTGTGAAGCCATGCAACTTCACCTCATCCGTCTGTCTGTACCATAAGCCATAATCAGATGTGCCCCTGAGATACCTTAGGACATACTTGCCTGCCTTCCAAAAGAGCTTGGTAGGCTTAACCATCGCTTGTGAAAGTTGGTTCACCGCATAGCATATGTCTGGTCTTATATTAACTAAATACATGAGAAAACCCACCAACTGTCGATAAACAGTGGCATCCACTACCTTTGCCGATGTAGCATCCTCTTTCCTCCAATTTACTGGAAGAGGAGTGTCGATAGGCTTGCAGCCTTGCATGTGAAACTTCTCCAGTATCTCCAGGGCATACTTGCCTTCAAACAAAAACAGTTCACCTTCCCGTTGCCATATTTCCAATCCAAGGAAATAATGAAGGAAGCCCAAATCCTTCATCTCAAACTCCTTTGCAAGATCTACCTTGCATGAGTGTATCAACTGCTCATCACCCGTTAGTATTAAATCATCAACATAAAGAACAATGATTAAAAGATTACCCTCCAACACAATTTGGTACAGGTTTTCATCCACCTCACTCTTGGTGAAGCCAAGTCCAGTGAAATAGTTGTTGATCCATGTGTACCAAGCACGTGGTGCTTGCTTCAGCCCACACAACGCTCTTTTGAGTCTGCACACATGTGACTCGCTGCTGAAGATCTAAAATCCTTCAGGCTGCTCAATGTACACCTCTTCCTCAATGATCCCATTAAGGAATGTAGTCTTCACATCCATCTAATGAATGTGCCAACCCATCTGCGCTGAGAGAACAAGGATGGTCCTTAAGGAAGAATACTGTGTGACAGGTGCAAAGGTTTCTTCATAATCAATCCCCTCGATCGGTGAGAAGCCCTGGACAAAAAATCTTGCCTTATACTTCTCGATGCTCCCATTAGCAACTTTCTTTACCTTGTAGATCCATCTTGATCCTACAACTGATTTACCCACCGGCCTTGGAACAATCTCCCAAGCACTGTTTCTGACAATGGAGTCATACTCCTCCACCATGGCATCTACCCATGTGGGCTCCTGCACTGCTTCTTCAAAATAAGATGGATCTGTCACAATACACTTGCTCATAAGAGCCATGTATCCAGTAAATAGGTAAGGTGACTGTCTCTATCTGCGCTGTGATGTAGGGAATCCTAAATTCTATGTCGCATCAAGCGTCAGTCTCTCAGCTTCTGTGGTACACTTTCTGCCTTGTCTGATGTTTGGTTCTGCATAAGTGGACTCCTCCACTCCATGAATATCCTCCTATGGATGATCCACATCTAGAGGCTCATCTTTGGGAATAAGAAGTTCCTCCTCTGCATGCAAGTGTAGCTCCCTCTCAAGAGACAACTTCATGGCTTTCACCTCATTGAATTTTATATCCGGTCGCACAACAGTTATCCAACTGTCTGGAAAATACACACAATAATTATGGGGTGTTTCTGTGTACCCCAGAAATATCCCAACTTCTGTAGTCAGCTCCAGCTTCTTCCTAGCGTCCTTTGTCACATAAATGTAAACAGATGAGCCAAAAATATTCAAATGAGAAATATCAGTCTTCTTACCAGTAAAAGCTTCTTCAGATGTACTCATGCCAAGTACTCTATTAGGACAACGATTTTTCACCTAAACCATAGTGTTGTATGCTTCCGCCCAAAAGTGCATCGATAGGCCCTAGTCATGCAACATAGCTCGTGCAACACCCACGATCATTCTGTTCTTCCTCTCAGCAACCCCATTCTGCTGTGGGTTATGAGGTGCTATGAATTCTCTTTGAATTCCTTATTTTCCACAGAAGTCTTTGAATTCACCCGAGATGTATTCACCACCATTATCGCTCCATAGAGCTTTTATTTTCTTCCCCAACTTCTTCTTCACCAATGCTTTAAACTCACATAAATTTGAGAATGTTTCTCTCTTCTTCTGCATGAAGAAGATCCAACATATATAAGAATAGTCATCAACAAATATAACATAATACCTATGTTTTTCTGTTGAAGCAACTGAGAAAGGTCCACACACGTCTATGTGAATTCTCTCTAGGATCACCGAAGCACGGTTCTCCTTCTCGTGAAATGTGGTCTTCACAAACTTACCCATAATACATCCCTTGCACTGATCTGATTGCATAAGAGTACCCTTGGGAATTCTAGTAGAAATCTACTGCAAAATATTCAAAGTGCCATGGTGAAGATGGCCCAATCTCCTGTTGGAAATGTTTTCATTGATGGCAAAGGAGGTAATAGATGCAGAGAAAGGAACACTTGCAAGGAGATGGCAAAGAATAGAGGCAGAAGAGAAGAAGCAGAGGCAGCAAAGAAAAATCAGAGGAAGAAAAGGAAATGAATTGATGTAAGATCTATCTGGTAAGTGCAGTGAGTGAAGAAGTTTTGCATTACTTGAGATTCTCGTAATTGGGGCTCTAAATGGGTCTATGATGTCGTAGTGTGCACAATTTTGAGGTATGCAGGTAACAACTCGTGGGTGAGGGTTATGTGTGGATAGACTATCAAATCATAGCAGAACACAAATTGAATAAGAACACAAATTGAATATGTGGAATGTATGAGCCATGATTCTGTGTGGGATTGGAATAAATTGATGCCTACTGAAAGTCATTAGTTATGCGTAGCCATACCTGTAGTTACCAGCAAGATAAATTATGGTAGAAGATTATGATGAAAGGTGTAGACTCTGTGTAATGGCTCAATCTCTGAACTCTGGTAGCCAATGATGTCGTGGTATTGATTATCCCACGAGTTTCAGGGTTAACAGTTTGATAGAACCTATGTAAATTAAATAGGCAGCGGAACCCGGAGCATTGGAGCGGAATCGAATACGACAATACATTGAAATATGAGCGATTTGTTTTAATAAAGGTGGAAGGAACCATAGTCATATATATAACTAAAATACGATGAAAAGTTATATATATATGAAATCGTGGAGGAGCGGAACCTGGATTAAAGCAACGGAACCACGAGTAGGAACGGGCAACAGTGACGGCGGTTTCTGGTATTTTTCGCACCACTTTTATATGGAAGGTGGTATCTGTGGAATCAGAGCGATTCCATTAGGATTTGGCCACGTGTCCCAAGCGGTTTTGATTAAAATGAAATTTCGCGCATTAACGATGGGTGGAAGACGCCCAGCGAAATGAATAAGATCCGTTGATCTGGGCAAAGGCTATCCAACGGTGGGCGGTCACAGGAATTGCACGAGGTTTAATAAAGGTGCGTGGACGATAATTCATGTATTTTGTGTGCATTCTATTGGCGGTTGATGGCATTGTGGGCCCGTCGGAAATATACGTAATGAAGTTGGGTTATTAATTTAGTATAAGGCCCGACGGAGTATAAAAGAACTTATGTATAATGACAGAGACATATTAACCTGTGTAATGGATTAAATACAATATAGTTTAAACATTTATCACCGAGGGTTATATGATAAGGTTGATCGTATATATTTATATGTTCGACGCCGGGTTATTTGCATTGATATCTATTAAGGTTGCGAGTAATTAAAGAACGCAGTGATATATGTATGTCTTGGAGAGCACATTATTAGAGGAGGCATTAAAATAAACCCTTAGATTTATTGATTATTATCTGAGTGCCAACGGAGAAAATAGCCAGCCTTACTTAATTGAAATTGCCAGCGTAGAATAAGTGCAGAGAGAGAGATTGCCCGGGTTGGAATATGATTGAGCATGAAAACTTAAATGCAATTATGGAAAAGGAAAAAGAAGAGGAGAGCATGCAGAGATAAACTGAGATTACAGGTTTGACAGGTATACATTCACAGGTGCACACAATTACAGTGAACCAAGGTATGCAGAACAGGTTCTTAACAGCAGCAGGAAAAGACAAATCCAGTAAAGCCAAAATTCGGAAAAGGAGCTGAGTGATATTGAAATATGTAATTAAAAATGTGAATGTAAATGTTGTAAATAATTTTTTATTGTTTGTGATGCAAAGGCAAGTATCCTAAAGAAAAGACAAAAATTCCACTGTAGCATGAAATATTGTACATATTATTATGATTTTAAATTGAGTTGGACAAAGAAATGAGGAGGCAGAAGACCAAGAGGTATGACCATTCATTTCGAATTCCTAGAAGAATACAAACAGTCTTGTGAGAATTCTTATATAAGATCAATTTGATAAGCTCAAAAATGAGAGAGAGAGAGAGAGAGAGAGAGAGAGAGAGAGAGATAGAAGAATACAAACAGTCTTGTGATAATTCCTATATAAGATCAATTTGATAAGCTCAAAAATGAGAGAGAGAGAGAGAGAGAGAGAAGATATAGAGAATGCAGAATATAGAAGAATAAAGTAGAGAAGATTAAGAGAAGAAGAGCAGATACAGAACAGAGCTGATATCTGGAGTAAATTAGCAAACATTCAGCTTAATAGCTGTCAGTTGTAGATGACAAAGGTTGAAGCCTCCTGTAGGTTGGTGCCTACAGAAAATTGAACGGAGTTGGTGCTTCCTTGCAAGTTGTAGCTTGCAGAATTGAGGTTGGAGCCTCCTGTAGGTTGGTGTCTGCAGAAAAAAAGTGGTGAGAGGGAGTAGGAGCTTGCCTTTGCATCACAACAATAATAAGATGTGGTTTTCTCCTGTTATGGGTTTCCACTTATATCTGGTGTCTCTGTGCATGATAGTTATGTATTGAATCTTATATGTATCATCTGCTTAATACCTGCAACTCTCATATTAAGTCTACTGCTATATTAAACTAATACTTGCTGCTTGCATTCTAAGATTACTTGCACATTAAATTGGATATGAAATGAAGGTGTAAATAGCTTAATGAAAAGTTTTAAAAGATCAGGAATGCATTAAACTGATTCACCCCCCCCCTTCCTCTCAGTTTAATTAAAGGTTTAAAAATTTGTATCAGAGCGAGTTCCTTGTATATCAGTCTAACAACTGAAAGGAGATCCTAGGCTCTCAAGATGGAAAGTCAAGAAGGAAGCTCAACCAATAAAGCCCCTTTCTTTACAGGTGCAAATTATGCCTTTTGGAAAATAAGAATGAAAGCTTATATAATGTCTTTAGGATTAGAAGTTTGGGATGTTGTGGAAATTGGATATGTCACAAAGTCAACTGATACAGAGAAAGAAGCTAAACAAAGCTTTGTAGCTAATGCAAAAGCAATGAATGCAATCTTAAATGGACTATGTGAAGCTAAGTTTATCAAAATAATGCACAGTAAGACTGCCAAAGATATGTGGGACACTCTAGAGAATATCCATGAGGGAAATAAAAAGGTTAAGACTGCCAAACTTCAAGTATATAGAGCCCAGTTTGAAAATTTAAAAATGAATGATGATGAAGATGTTGGAAGCTTCTTCTTAAAAGTTTCAGAAATTGTCAACATTATGAAAGCTCTTGGAGAAACAATACCAGAAGGTATAATTGTACAAAAGATTCTAAGATCTCTTCCATCCAGATTCAATCCCAAGGTGTCTGCAATAGAAGAAACAGCTGATTGGGAGACCTTGACCATGAACCAGCTACTAGGAAATCTTACAACATATGAGATGAGGCTCCCACATAAGAAGCCAAGTACAAGGGAGGCAGCATTCAAAACAGAAAAGAAGAAAGAAGAAAAGGAAGACATATGCTCCTGCTCTGATGAAGAAGAGGCTAAATTTGTCAAGAAATTGGATAGAGGCTCAGGTAGATACAAAGGTAAACTTCCTTTTAAATGCTTTAACTATGGAAGAGTTTGGCATTATGCTGCTAAATGTCCTCACAAGAAAGTAAGAAATCAAGCTCAAGAATCAGAGAAAGACACATCAAAGAATTGGCAGAAAGGAAAGAAATTCAGCAGATAATCCTTCTATGCTCAGCAAGACAGCAGTGCATTTGAAGTCTCAGATGAACCCTCGGGAGAAGATGGAACCTCTGAATTTTTACTGATGGCCATAGAAGATCTTGAAGGACTCTTGCTAGAAGAAGAAGAATAAGGGGAAGTCGATCTTGAGGGGGAGCTAAGAAGTGCTCTGGAGGAGATTGACAGACTCAAACTAAAATGCAGAAAACAGAAAGAGATTCTCCTCAAATGTGTGAAAGAAGAACAAAATTCAGAAGTCCTCATGCAGCTGAAGGTAAAGCTTGAAGAAGCCAAGAAGATAGAAGATATGTTACTTCAGCAAATCAAAGATAAAACTCGAGAACAAGAGAAGCTGGAAGAAGAAATTATGTGTCTGAGAAGGAAATTAGAAAGTGCTCAACAGAAATTTTCTATATACCCTTCTCAAATGACAAGTTCTAGTAAGTTGAATGAAATCTTGGATGCTCAAAGATCTCCTCTAATAAAAACTGGGATAGGCTATGAAGGAGAATCAAGTAAAGGCAAAGAAAAGGAAAACAAAAATATAATTTTTGTGAAAGCAAAGAAGGCTGATGAAGTAGCTCAAATAATTCCTACAAAGGAAGAAACATGTAATGAGAAAGACAGAGACCAGAAGAAACCTCTAATAACAAAGATTGTAACAAATACTAAGACAACAGAGAAAGGATCATATATTCTTGATTATATCAAATTTGGAAGCCATCAAAGGAGATTCTTGCCTCCTATGAAGAATGCCACCTGTTATGTCTGCCACAAGCCGGGACACATTGCTGCATATTGTCATGCAAGGAGGAATGATTCAAACCAGCAAAAGATGCAAGCATGGAAGAGACAACCTTACATCAGGTATGCAAGTAATTTCTATGGTTATTTTTTTTATTGTAAGGATTTTGGCCGTAGAATTATTGAATGTAGAAAGTATGGACAAAGACTGATGTTCAATACCTCAAGGAGGTTTATGAGTCAAAGAAATTTTGTTCATGCTCACAATTCTGCAACTATAATCAAATGTTATATATGCAATCAAGTTGGACATATATCTTCCAAGTGTTCTCTAAAAGGATATAATTCATCACCTCACAAAAGATACCAAAAAAAAGGGGGCCTCCAGTGGATAAAGAAGGTGAATAAATGTGACTTGGCTTTAACTGCTCAAGATTTGAAGAGTCAATGGTATTTGGATAGTGGCTGCTCTAAACACATGACAGGAGACAAAAACAAGTTTTTAACTCTTGATGAAAAGAAATCGGGCAATGTCACTTTTGGAAATGACAAATCAGGAAAGATCAAGGGAAAAGGATCAGTCAGCATAGACAATGGTAGAGGAAAGGCCCAAGATGTATTATATGTAGATGGGCTGAAAGAAAATTTACTGAGTGTCAGTCAGATGTGTGATAAAGGCTGTGAAGTTCTCTTTAGAGTACAAGATTGTGTAGTCAGATCAAGCACAACAGGAAAAACTCTACTCAAAGGTGTTCGAACAGAGAGTAATGTGTACATAGTGAAAGAGGAGGATGAAGCTTGCCATCTTAGCAAACTCGAGGAGTCATGGTTATGGCATAGGAGATTGGGACATCTCAGCTTTGACCATATCATTAGACTGAGCAAGAAGAAAGCTGTCAGAGATATGCCAGAAATAAAAAGGCCCTCAAACACAATATGCAAATCTTGTCAGTTGGGGAAACAAACTCGCACATCCTTTAAATCTAAAGAAGATTTATCAACAAGAAGACCACTGCAACTTGTGCACATGGATCTGTGTGGACCTACAAGAACTAAAACACCAAGTGGAGAGTCCTACTTTATGCTGATAATAGATGATTTCTCCAGAATGACATCGGTTGCTTTTCTCAAGAATAAATCGGAAGCTCTGGACAAATTCAAAACATTTAAAGCATTAGCAGAAAATTAGACAGGATGCAAGCTAAAATGCATCAAATCAGACAGAGGAGGTGAATTCACTGATTATGACTTTACAGACCTATGCAATGAACATGGCATAAAACAACAATTTACTATTGCAGGGACACCTCAGCAGAATGGAGTATCAGAGAGACAAAACAGATCTATTCAACAAATTTCCAGAGCCATGATGCAAGAGAATAATATTGCTCAAACCTTCTGGGCAGAAGCAGTGCACATAGCAGTACATATCCTTAATAAAGCTCACTTAAGGCCAAGCAGTGACAAGACTTCCTATGAACTATGGCATGGAAAGCCAGCTTCAATCAAACATTTCAGAATCTTTGGAAGCAAGTATTACATAAAGAATAATGATGAAAATCTTGGAAAATTTGATGCAAGAGCAGATGAAGGGATATTTCTAGGATATGCTTCCAAAAGCAAAGGGTACAGGTGCTACAATAAGACCCTTCGGAAGATGGTTGAAAGTATTGATGTGAGATTTGATGAAGAACTTCCAAACAATATTAGAGATACAGACTGCTGCAGTACATCAGAAAACAATGAAGAAGAAGATCAAAATGATGATGAAACAAGAAAAACATCAGAAGATGTTGGATTGAACTCAAAAACCCCCTCAAGATACACTCAAAAGAACCATCCAGAAGATCAAATCATAGGAGACAAGAATGTAGGAGTGCAAACAAGAAGGCAGCTAACTGAACAGACAGAAGAAGTATACATAGCCATGTTTTCACAAATAGAACCAAAGAAATTTGAAGAAGCCAGCAAGGAAAAGTCTTGGGTAAATGCAATGAATGAAGAATTGGACCAAATTGAGAAAAACAACCTAGGAACTAGTTCCTAGACCCACTGAGAAAAATGTCATAGGCTCAAAATGGGTATTCAAAAACAAAATGAATGAGCAAGGACAAGTAATCAGGAATAAAGCTAGGCTGGTCTGCAAAGGATACTCACAAATAGAAGGACTTGATTATGATGAAACATTTTCCCCTGTAGCCAGAATGGAAGCTATCAGAATGTTCCTGGCATTTGCATGCTACCAAGATTTCAAGGTATATCAAATGGATGTAAAATCTGCTTTTCTTAATGGCGATCTAGAAGAAGTAGTGTACATGGAACAACCAGAAGGTTTCTCATTGAAAGATAAAGAAGACTATGTATGCAAACTGAAAAAGGCCCTATATGGACTGAAACAGGCTCCTCGTGCTTGGTACTCAAGACTGGATAAATATTTGCAAAAACAGGGTTTTAAAAGAGGTGGAGTAGACAAAAATCTATACATAAAAGCCCATGAAAATGAACTCCTAATTGTTGTTGTATATGTTGATGACATTATGTTTGGAAGCAACAGAGATGAGCTAGCAAAAGGATTTGCAGAAGAGATGAAATCAGAGTTTGAAATGTCCATGATTGGAGAGCTCAATTTCTATTTAGGACTTCAAATTCAGCAAAGGAGCACAGTACATTCATCTCACAAGAAAAATACTTAAAGGAAATGTTGAAAAAGTTCAAAATGGAGGAATGCAAACCTGTGTCAACTCCCATGACCACAGGCTGCAAGCTATGCACTGAGAATGGGTCTGCTGATATAGATCAAAAACTCTACAGATCCATGATTGGAAGTCTATTGTATCTTACTGCATCAAGACCAGACATCATGCTAGCAGTAGGACTAGTGGCAAGATATCAAGCAGCACCTAAACAAAACCATCTTTTGGCAGTAAAAAGAATACTCAGATATCTACAAGGAATAGCACAATACGGACTTTGGTATCCTAAAACCAAAAAATTCACTTTATCAGCATTAACAGATGCAGATTGGACCAGCTGTGTGGATGACAGGAAGAGTATAAGTGGAGGTGCATTCTATCTAGGAGAAAGTCTAGTGGCATGGCTAAGCAAGGAACAAACATCCATCTCTTTGTCTACAGCTGAAGCAGAATATATAGCAACAACAACATGTTGTACACAAGTCATGTGGACGAAGCAAACTCTTCAAGACATGAAGGTAAGCATTGATGAACCTATTTCAATCAAATGTGATAATACAAGTGCTATAAGTATATCTAAAAATCCTGTACTTCACTCAAAAACTAAACATATTCCAATCAAGTATCATTTCCTCCAAGAACAAGTGGCTCAGAAGATAGTAAAGCTGGAATATGTACCAACAAAAGAGCAGACAGTTGATATATTTACCAAACCTCTTGCTAGAGAACCATTTCAATACTTGAGAGATAAACTAGGGGTAGTATCTGCAGATGCTACTCTCTGATATAAAGAGAAAGCACAATTTCAGGGGGAGAACAAAACGAAAATATCATTCCAAGGGGAGAACAGCCAGCAAGGAAAGCATGAATCAGGTCCTCAGAATCAAAAGATTAAAGAAAAATAACACCAAGCTATTATCCTAGAACTGTATCAATTTACAGTGTATATTCAAATTCAAAGTGTTCTCTCAACAAGTCTTTTACATCACTATGGAGCAGCATGCAGAAGAGGGCCTAAACATAACTCAGAGATAGGAAATGCAAAAATCAGCCCTTTGCCATTGATGTCAAAAGGGGAGGATGAGCAAACAACAACAGAAAGAGCAGGCAAACAGAGAAAAAGTATTGCCATCAATGCCAAAGGGGGAGACTGTTGGAAATGTTGTCATTGATGGCAAAGGAGGTAATAGATGCAGAGACAGGAACAGTTGCAAGGAGATGGCAAAGAACAGAGGTAGCAGAGAAGAAGCAGAGGCAGCAGAGAAGAAGAATAGGCAGCAAAGACAAAGCAGAGGAAGCAAAGGAAATGAATTGATGTAAAGAGCTATTCAAGGTGCAGAGTAGTGAAGAAGTTTTGCATTACATGAGATTCTGTAATTGGGGGTCTAAATGGGTCTATGATGCTGTAGTGTGCAATTTTGAGGTATGGTGTGTAAATAAACTCTGTGGCGAGGTTTTTGTGTCGAATAAATAAACTCTGTGGCGAGGGTTATGTGTGGATAGACCGTTGAACCCGAAGTGGAACACAAATTGAATATGTGGAATGTATGAGCCGTGATTCTGTGTGGGATTGGAATAAATTGATGCCTACTAAAAGTCATTAGTTATGCGTAGCCATACCTGTAGTTACCAGCAAGATAAATTATGGTGGAAGATTGTGATGAAAGGTGTTGACTCTGTGTAATGGCTCAATCTCTGAACTCTAGTAGCCAATGATGTCGTGGTATTGATTATCCCACGAGTTTCGGGGTTAACAATTTGATAGAACCTCTGTACATTAAATAGGCAGCGGAACCCGGAGCATTGGAGCGGAATCGAATACAACAATACATTGAAATATGAGCGTTTTGTTTTAATAAAGGCGAAAGGAACCATAGTCATATATATAACTGAAATACGATGAAAAGTTATATATATATGAAATCGTGGAGGACCGAAACCTGGAGTAAAGCAACGGAACCACGAGTAGGAACGGGGAACAGTGGCGGCAGTTTCTGGTATTTTCCGCACCACTTTTATATGGAAGGTGGTATCTGTGGAATCAGAGTGATTCCATTAGGATTTGGCCGCCTGTCCCAAGCGGTTTTGATTAAAATGAAATTCTGCGCATTAATGATGGGCGGAAGACGCCCAGCGAAATGAATAAGATCCGTTGATATGGGCAAAGGCTATCCAACGGTGGGAAATCGCAGGACTTGCACGAGGTTTAATAAAGGTGCGTGGACGATAAGTCATGTATGTTGTGTGCATTCGATTGGCGGTTGATGGCATTGTGGGCCCGGCGGAAATATACGTAATGAAGTTGGGTTATTAATTTAGTATAAGGCCCGACGGAGTATAAAAGAACTTATGTATAACGACGGAGACATATTAACCTGTGTAATGGATTAAATACAATATATTTTAAATATTTATCACCGAGGGTTATATGATAAGGTTGATCGTATATATGTATATGTTCGACGCTGGGTTATTTGCATTGATATATATTAAGGTTGCGAGTAGTTAAAGAATGCAGTGATATATGTATGTCTTGGAGAGCACATTATTAGAGGAGGCATTAAAATAAACCCTTATATTTATTGATTATTATCTGAGTGCCAACCGAGAAAATAGCCAGCCTTACTTAATTGAAATTGCCAGCGTAGAATAAGTGTAGAGAGAGAGATTGCCCGGGTTGGAATATGATTGAGCATGAAAACTTAAATGCAATTATGGAAAAGGAAAAAGAAGAGGAGAGCATGCAGAGATAAACAAATATTACAGGTTTGACAGGTATACATTCACAGGTGCACACAATTACAGTGAACCAAGGTATGCAGAACAGGTTCTTAACAGCAGCAGGAAAAGACAAATCCAGTAAAGCCAAAATCCGGAAAAGGAGCTGAGTGAAATTGAAATATGTAATTAAAATGTGAAAGTAAATGTTGTAATTAATTTTTTATTGTTTGTGATGCAAAGGAAAGTATCCTAAAGAAAAGACAAAAATCCCACTGTAGCATGAAATATTGTACATATTATTATGATTTTAAATTGAGTTGGACAAAGAAATGAGGAGGCAGAAGACCAAGAGGGATGACCATTCATTTCGAATTCCTAGAAGAATACAAACAGTCTTGTGATAATTCCTATATAAGATCAATTTGATAAGCTCAAAAATGTGTGTGTGTGAGAGAGAGAGAGAGAGAGAGAGAGAGAGAGCAGATATAGAGAATGCAGAATATAGAAGAATAAAGCAGAGAAGATTAAGAGAAGAAGAGCAGATATAGAACAGAGTTGATATCTGGAGTAAATTAGAAAACATTCAGCTTAATAGCTGTCAGTTGTAGCTGACAAAGGTTGAAGCCTCCTGTAGGTTGGTGCCTACAGAAAATTGAACGGAGTTGGTGCTTCCTTGCAAGTTGTAGCTTGCAGAATTGGGGTTGGAGCCTCCTGTAGGTTGGTGTTTGCAGAAAAATAGTGGTGAGAGGGAGTAGGAGCTTGCCTTTGCATCACAACAATAATAAGATGTGGTTTTCTCCTGTTATGGGTTTCCACTTATATCTAGTGTCTTTGTGCATGATAGTTATATATTGAATCTGATATGTATCATCTGCTTAATACCTGCAACTCTCATATTAAGTCTACTGCTATATTAAACTAATACTTGCTTATTGCATTCTAAGATTACTTGCACATTAAATTGGATATGAAATGAAGGTGTAAATAGCTTAATGAAAAGTTTTAAAAGATCAAGAATGCATTAAACTGATTCACCCCCCCCCCTCTCAGTTTAATTAAAGGTTCAACATCTCCTATGCCATTATTCTCCCTCATCTCGGCTCACCACTTCTTCTGATTTTCCCATAATTGTAACGCAGCTATCTACCTCTAGCTTGTAGATATTCTTAACTCGAATCCATATCCTCTTATTTTGACCTGTTGTTTTATGTCGAAGGAAATATTTTCCCTCACTGAAAACAATGTCATAACCTCTGTCTTCCAACATTGCGACAGAGACCAAGTTCTTCTTCAGACCTGGAACATGCATAACATCTTTCAATAGAAATGGATTACCTGACTCCCTCTCAAAGGTAATGGTCCCAATGCCGGTCACACTGTATCGACCATCATCTCCCATCTCTATATGCATTTGAAGGTCCTTCTCCTCCAAGTCACTAAACAAGTCCTTGTCTCCCATCATATGGAAAGACGCACCACTATCAAGATACCACACCGATCCAATAGAGATTGAAACCAAGCATGCGATAAAAGAGAAATAAAGTTCAAATTATGAGGCTAAGGCCTCTCCAGCTGCAACTCCAGCAACCTTCTTGTTCTTCTTTTTTTGTGGATAGTTAATGGCGAAATGCCCATGTTCGTGACAGTGAAAACACTTCACTTTGGACAAATATTGCTTCTTGCCTTTAGCTTCGGATTTTGGAGGGGATTTCTTCCCCTTCCCCTTCCTTTCTTTTGTAGCCAAAGCACAATTCTCTTCATCTTCATTCTTCGATGAAGAGCCATCCCTGGTACTTCGCCTTATCTCCTCCTACACAAGATCCGACCAAAGTCACTCCCAACCCAGCAGTTTCTCCCGTCCATTGATAGAATCTTCATACCTATGCCAACTCTTCGGAAGCCCAAGGAGAGCCAAACTCACCAAGTCTTCATCATCAATAGTAATCCCCACACTTCTCGGTTCATCCCTACAGTGGAAAAACTTCGTGAGATATTTTGGAATACTGTCGCCCTTCTCCATTTTTATTTTTCTGAGCTTATCTTTTAGCGCCAACTTCCTCTGGATGCTGCTGGTTTGGAAAAAATCTGTCAAAGAATTCCACATTACAAATGGAGTGGATTTCCAATGAAGGTTGGACACAATATGGTCCTTCACACCTTCCAACATAATTATTTTTGTATTTGCTACCTTCTTTTGCCATGCATCAAGTAATGCAGCATCACTAGAACCAAGCTTAGGAACATCGCTATCGATGAACTCCTTAAGTCCATTATCTTCCAGCACCGCCTCCATCCTATCCTTCCAGGCTATGTAATTTGAGCTCCCATCAAGGGCATACCCCAATTGCAACCCATTGAAAGACATTTCAATGTATACTCAATTGTCGCACTAAGAATTTTCTGCAGCAAATTCGAATTGTCCACCAGCACAAACTCAGCAATTCTTCACAATTGCAATCTTCAAGAATTAACACTGCTCTGATACCATGTAGAAATTATATACAAGATGCATGTATATATCCATATTCTCCTGATCTAACAATATTTATCTTCTTTCTAAATACATAATCCTTCCACTGTTAATATTTTGCGGAAATTTAAAATCAATTCTAAACACATGAAGCAATAAAAACAATCACACATAACACAGTTGTTTAATGGGAAAGCCTGAAGCTGAAAACCCCAACTATCATAAATTATGTCTCATGGAGATCATGTAACAATCTCATACAAATCTTAGTACATCAAGCTCTCAGTACAATCAATCGTCACACACTAATCAGAAGAAATCTGCAAATCCATGCATTAGTTTCTTGCCACCTGATAGCCTGCCTCCACTGTGCAATCCCTGCTAAAGAAGACCCCTAAATGAATACGAATCTACTTTTCTTGCACTATGCAATCCTCATTGGAAACTCCAATATGTGTGTGATGCAATCAATGCATCACTATAGTCACAACGGATATGCCATCTTGCCCTTTCACCTATCCCTTCACTGGGTCTCCACTGGAACTGACATGCACTGTAGTTAAATATTGTATTTGTTTAGCTGATTAATGAGTTATTATTTGTGAATTAAATAACTAGTTAATTCACTCCACTCTCACTAGATTATCATTCAGTTAGACTAGATACAACTAGCTCAATTGAGTTTAACTCCATTAACTAAGTTAAACTGAATAACAACTCCATGAACTACTCTTCCAAATTTGTCATAACTTTTCCACTTTAGTTCTAACTGAGTCCTCCATGCATGAACCACTAGTAAACCCTGGGAATTATGTAATTCCTTCAGCCCAATAATTTTCCAAATCTATACACTGAAATTAAGTGCTCCAAGAGAATAAGTTGATGTTTATTGTCGGATTATTATTAAGAAATAATAATAATCGACACTTCTATTTTTAGATCGACGATCTATAAATAGATTTCACCCAATATTCTAAAAATAAAATTTCATCTATTTTCCAACTTGACCAACCATCCACAAATAGCATCCTGCAACTTCTGAAATATGGTCACCATGTCTAAAAATAGACATAGTCTAAAAATAGACTTACACCTAAAAATAGCCTACGAGCCCACTTAGTAAAAGTGACTGATTTTCACTAAGCTTCATCATCTTGTTGAATCTCAACACCTCACATGCAGCTTGACTTTCTGCCATGTATTATGCTTCTGCTGAATAGAGTGCCACGCATCTTTGTTTCCTATTGTACCAAGAAACTGTTGTAGCTTCGATACTGAAAACCCCTCCTGATGTGCTCTCTCTTCCCATTGGGTTTCCTGCCCTCTCTGCATCCGTGAAGCCATGCAACTTCACCTCATTCGTTTGTCTGTACCATAAGCCATACTCAGATGTGCCCCTGAGATACCTCAGGACATGCTTGCGTGCCTTCCAAAAAATCTTGGTAGGCTTAACCATCGCTTGTGAAAGCTGGTTCACTGCATAGCATATGTCTGTCTTGTATTAACTAAATACATGAGCAAACCCAACAACTGTCGATAAATAGTGGCATCCACTACCTTTGCCGATTTAGCATCCTCTTTCCTCCAATTTATTGGAAGAGGAGTGTCTATAGGCTTGCAGCCTTGCATGTGAAACTTCTCCAGTATCTCCAGGGCATACTTTCCTTCAGACACAAACATTTCACCTTCTCGCTGCCATATTTCCAATCCAAGGAAATAATGAAGGAGGCCCAAATCCTTCATCTCGAACTCCTTTGCAAGATGAGCCTTGCATGAGCGTATCAACTGCTCATCACCCGTTAGTATTAAATCATCAACATAAAGAACAATGATTAAAATCTTACCCTCCATCACAATTTGGTATAGGTTTGCATCCACCTCACCCTTGTTGAAGCCAAGTCTAGTGAAATAATCGTTGATCCGTGTGTACCAAGCACGTGGTGCTTGCTTCAGCCCATACAACGCTCTTTTGAGTATGCACACATGCAACTCACTGCGGAAGATCTCAAATCCTTCAGGTTGCTCAATGTACACCTCTTCCTCAATGATCCCATTAAGGAACACAGTCTTCACATCCATCTAATGAATGTGCCAACCCATCTGTGCTGAGAGAGCAAGGATGGTCCTTATGGAATAATACCATGTGACAGGTGCAAAGGTTTCTTCATAAGCAATCCCCTCGATATGTGAGAAGCCCCGAGCAACAAATATTTCCTTATACTTCTCGATGCTCCCATCAGCAACTTGCTTTACCTTGTAGATCCATTTCGAATCTACCACTGTTTTACCCACCGGCCTTGGAAAAATCTCCCAAGCATTGTTTCTAACAATGGAGTCATACTCCTCCACCATGGCATCTACCCATGTGGGCTCACTACAAGGAAAAGGCCCTCTAGCGGATGTTTTTGAGGAACCCCATAGAAAAATACCCCATACATCCATTTCTATTGGAGGTTACTAGAGGAGATTGGTGGGCAGAGGGTTTTGTGGATGGTTTCCTCTCGGTGCGCTTATCATTACATGTCGCCCCGGTGCACTCGATCCACAAAAGCACCAGTTCGGACCAAAACATTGGCACACCGAACACCGTGCACTACGTACACACCCTCCCAGTGCATCTTATTATTCTATAGCACTGGTGCGTCACAGATATTCTGCGTTGGTGCATTACAAAACATAGCGCCAAAACCAAGACAACCCGGTGCGGTAAAAAGAAACCACACCGATCCATCATAATACATCGCGCTAAAACACAAACCAACTAGTGCGCCTATAAAAAACGCGCACTGGTAAAGGGTTATATTAAAAAAAAAAATACAGCAAAATAGCCTGACTTTTTCAGTTTTCCAATGCTTCTAAGCTCTCAATTACCAGTGCACACCCTACCATAGAACGCACCAATGCGCACGAGACATTGGCACACTGGACAGCTTGCGCAACATACACACACATCTGTGGCCTCCTATTTTTGTAACGCACCGGTGCTTCACCGCTCTTCCGCACTAGTGCATAATAAAACAACGCGCCGGTGCGTTCTTATCAAAGAGCATCGGTGCGCCTATAAAAAAAACGCACCGGTAAAGGGTTATATTAGAAAATTATGACAAAATAACTTGGATTTTCAGTTTTCCAGTGTTTCTGGGCTCTCAATTACTGGTGCGCGACCTCCCATAGAACACACTGGTGCGCACGAGACATTGGTACACCGGACAGCTTGTGCGACGTACACACACATGTGGGGCCTCCTATTACTGTAATGCACCGGTGCTTCACCACTCTTCCGCATCGGTCTGTCATAAAACACCGGGCCAAAACAAAAAACAAAAAATTAAGGCCAAAAAACTGGTGCTTTACGACTATTTGACATCGGTGCTTTATGGATTTGCCGCCCCTGTGCCTCATCAAAATTTCGCGCCGAAATTGAAACATCCCAGTGTGGTGTTAGGGAACTACCCCAGTGCATTATAAACAATGCGTCAAATTTGACATTGCCTGATGCAGTTGTCTGTAAGCGTACCGGTGCGCTGATAAAACCTCGTGCACCAGAATAGGGTTAAATAAAAAAGAAATTATGTCCAAAAAACTTTATTTTTCACTTTCCTCAGTGCTCCAGAGCTCTCAAGCACCAGTGCCATTTCCCTTTCTCTGAGCCGCCCTAACATTGGTGCTCTCATTGCACCCATTACGCGCACTGCTACTTTGCATTGGCCACCAATCTCCAGCTTGCATTTTGAAAAACGGTGGGAAAATTTCCTTTTGAAAAGTTTACAGCCAATATGCCTCCTCGACAGTGAAATGTACAGGTATTTTTCTATTTTTTCCATAAATAAGCCTTTTAGCAGATTAGAAATTGAAATAACCATTAAAAAAATAAAAAATAAAATTGTCGTGCGGTGCACCGGATCTGTTCAACTCACACCGGATAGCAGTGTTGCCTGTAAAATTTACAGGCCACACCGCCACTGGTGCTAATGATAGCCGCACCATTTCCGGGGCAGTACCGAAAGGCCCCCCGAATAATTTTAAAATAAAATAAAAAAAAAATAAATGGCGGTGCGCTCATTTATCCAGACACACCGTTGACCACATAAATCACAGTGCTGTGCGTTGACGAAATTATCCTCCCCGGTGTATGTCAGCGCACCGCATTTTGGATTCCGAGAGGGTCAACGGTGTGGCCGAGTAAAATACCACACTATTAGCTATGTAATTGTCATGAATTTGGTGCGATGACATGACTATACATACCGGGGTGTATATTTCAGTCAGCGCACCTCTATTCTGAACTTTGATAAAGTAACGGTGCTTGAAAAATAGACAGCTGTAGCAAGACCGGTGCTCTATATTATTAAGACGCACCGCAACCGGTGCATGACTGTTTTTATGGTGCACCAACTTGTCTGTTTTTTTTTTTTTTAATATATATGTATATTCCTAAATACATGTCTGTTTTAATAAAAAAAAATATTTAATATGGCAATGATTCATAGAGAAGAGGAGGAATAGCAGCAACAACAAGCTGAACAGTATGACATGATTTGCCAATGGGAGGCCTGAGAGAGGGAGAGAGATTCATACCCTCGCCCTATTACTGTAGATACCTAGGAGATCATTAGGTAGGTAGGCCTCCTCAAGTTCTATGAGGAGGCTACTTCCCTAAAGGCGCATAGTGTGTTTTTGATATATCTTATCCGCAGGTGGAATGCCCACTGACAGGCTTTCCAGGTTGGTCCTGACCAGTGGTACACACCCACTGAGGAGGATATTTATTTTATTACAGGACTATCAAGGAGAGCGGTGGATTTTGCCTCATTCCTAGACGTGCCAGCTGGTTGTGCAGCAGGGAATAAGTTAGTTTACTCCCAGAGATACATTGGAGCACATGTATTGTCTCCTTCAGAGTTTTAGGTACCTGGAGATCAGTTACGTATAGGTGCTTTTGGTAGATAGGACGTGCAGTGCCTCTCTCTTATCATTTCGACCATTTTTCACAACACCAGTGACGGGAAACGCATCAGTTGCTCGCTTTTATATTATGTTGATTCTTTAGTACAGCAGCCACGACTTGTCAGGTGGTCTGCCATTTTTTTGCAGCAGTTTTGTACAGCCTTAGATAGATGTCGTGCTCATGCACAAGGGAGGGTCAACTTCCCTTTTTCTTCAGAGCAGTTTTGTTTATTTTTTGAGAGGTTTCCATAGATGAGACCTATTTTTGTTCGACAGCCTCGTAGGCCGATGTTTGAGGCCCAGAAGCACATGTGGGGGCAGATGATGCCCAAGAGGGGAGACACTTTGTTTCCAGCCAGGATATCACCTGATTCACTGGACTTACTAGCTAGTGTTGATGGGCTGCATCCCTTCATTTTGGTCCCATGTCCTTATGCTGGCTTAGATTGGAGAGGGTGTCCCAACATCCTCTTCACAGCTGATGAGCCGCTAGATGATAGAGGTAATATTACTATTTTATTTATATTTATTCTAACATGTTCTTAATTAACTTGTTTTTATTAAATTGTGTAATGAAATTGTCTAATTATTGTTGTGTACTTGTATATATTTTGCAGACATTGGCTCTTTTGATGGCGAGGAGATGCTAGGTCCACCACATGATCCAGGAGTGGATCCTGATGATGACAATCAGGATATGGCTGATGTCGAGCATGATCATGATGAGGATGAGGTCGATGCAGCAGAGAAACATGCTCCTGCTCATCATGGTGCACCAGTGCTGCCTTTTGCTAGGCATGGTCGAACTGAGACCAGATATAGGATGGAGTTGGACAACCAACTCTGTGCATTGATTGTTGATGCGGGCATCAGGCCCGCTCATTACAAGACATACAGGTTGACGATAGGTTGTTACGGATGTGGAGAGGCATGTCGCGTGACATGTACGGCCTGATGCGGCATGTCGTAGGAGCTACGATAGCAGTTACGGAACTCAGGAGGACTATCTATAGCTATAGGCATAATCCATCCATGGCATGTGATGGACATGAGTTTGTGAGCAGCAACTCACATGCATCTCATGATCGTTCACCTCGCAGCGCGCCTGATGAGCATGACGCTCCAGTGGCAGCATCTGACAGTCATCATGGAGATGAGGTTTCACCATCGGCCACGTCTAGTCATCAACCTGCAGCTACATCCATTAGTACTAGTCATGATGATCATGAGCAGGCTAGACCATCAACTGCCGAGGTTGCACTATTCACTGAGCAGGCCTCCACTATTGCTGTTCATATTGATGTTGTACTACCACCAACAGATGCATCCATCAATACTAGTGATCATGATCATGAGTAGGTTCGACCATCGACTGTCGAGGCTGCACCTAGCTTTACTGAGCAGGCATCCACTTGTAGTACTGCTATTGATGTTTTTATACTACCACTAGCGCCTGATCCATGACATTTATATTACAGTTGTATATTTTTAACATTCTATATATATATGGTCCATGTATTTTATGATCATGTTGCAGTTGTACTTAATTTTCATGTTGGTGATCATCATGATGCGGCGCATATTGTTAGGTCATGTTAGATATGTTCATTTAATGTTTAGCTTGCAGATAGATGTGTATATGTGATAGCATGAGTTATTTGACATATTGAGATGTATATTTGATGTTTGTGTTGTGATGATCTTAATATATAATGTTAATTTGATGTTTGAATGTGTTTATTAGTCGAATATGATGTTTGTACAATGGTTATCATGATCGTGATGATGTTTATTAATTAATTTAATATTAAATGACCATGATATTTATTAAATATTATGTCATGATTGTAATTGTAATTTAAATTTTAATTGTATGTAAAATTGTAAAATTGTATTTGTATTTGTACTTATTGTAATTTAAACTGTAATTGTATGTAAAATATTTATTAATGTAAAATTTTAATTGTAATTGTAATATTTAATTTATTCTGAAATGATTGTAATTTTATATATGAAAAATTGTAAAATTGTAATTGTAAATATAATTGTATGTAAAATTGTAAAATTGTAATTGTATTTTTAATTGTAATTTTAATTGAATTGTATGTAAAATATTTATAAAATTGTAATTGTAATTGTAAATGTAATTCTATGTAAAATTGTAAATGTAATTGTATGTAAAATTCTAAAATTGTAATTGTATATGTAATTGTAATTTTAATTGAATTGTATGTAAAATATTTGTAAAATTGTAATTGTAATTGTAAATGTAATTCTATGTAAAATTGTAAATGTAATTGTATGTAAAATTAAAAGTGTAATTGTAATTCTAATCGTAATTCATGTATGTGAAATTAAATATAAAATTGTAATTTTAATTTTAATTCTAATTGTAATTATTGTACTTTTAATTGTAATTGTATGTAAAATATTTGTAAACTTTTAATTCTATTAATGTGAACTGATTTTATTAAAATTTTTAAATTTTTAAATTTGCAAATAATTGTAAAATAACAAATCTAGAATAATACGAATTTTTGTAACATAATAAAGTTTAGAAAATAATGAAAATAAATTCATGTACTTTATAATTATCATTATTTTATTATGATCTTACATACAAAAAAAAGAACTTTATACATTCCGGTGCGCTTATTTTCATAACACGCATCAGTGCGTCGTATAAATAAGACGCACCAGTGCGTCACAACTCTTCCGCACTGGTAACGAATAAACACAACTCTAGTTTCTTTAAATGAAAAAAAAAACGGCAATTTGAAAAATGGCCAGCAAAATATTTTCGAAAATCTAATTTCATAAAATAATTCTTTAAATACTAAACAATTTTCATTATTTCATTATTTTTGCTAGAATTTTCAGCCAGATATTTGCAGGAGACAACCTGGAGCAAGAGAGCAGGAGGACACTGTGGAGAAGCGAAATATGTTCGAACAGAAGTATTCAGATAATCAGAAACCAAACCTCTGGTGATTCAAACCCTGTATCATAGAATTTGAAACCATCTCGTGATTAAATTTTATTTTATTTTTTTTTACTTTTTTCTACAGTTTTTTACTTTTTTTCTGCAGATTATCCATTTTTACTCTAAACCCTTCATTTTTTTGTTTTTTCCCTTTCTTCTCTCTGTTTCTGTGATTTCAGAATTTGGGTTTTTCATTTTAGATTGATGTCCAACCCACGGGACGACTTGCATAGTCGGATCCCAATCCATTCGACCATTGCGTGAATTTTTGAAAAAATAGATTTTTCTTTATCGGTGCGCCCTGCGTACTATACTGCACCGGTGCTCTGTATTATACAGCGTACCGCGAAAGTACTATAATAAAAAAAATTTAAACATTTTTTCTAAATTCGTGCGCCAAATCTGAAATAGGGCACCGGTGCTCCATTTAACTAGGAAAGCACCGTACGGTGTATTACACCGTTTTTGCGATGCGTTTATAATACCCCATGCACCGTTAGGTCTATTACACTATTTTTTGTGATGCGTTTACAATACCCAATGCACCGTATGGTGTATTATACTGTTTTGAGGTGCGTTGTTAATATCCAAATGCATCGGCAGCGATGCGGACCTCGTGAAAGGTGCACTGGTACCTTGAGATTTATTTTCTACCTAAAAAGTTGAGAATTTATTTATAAATATATTAATGAATGATATGGTACAGGTTTTAGATTGATAAAGAAATGTCTGACAAGAGATCAAGTAATAAAAATATTGTTAACACATCAAGAAAAGAAAAAAAGACAAGTTCTTTGTAAATTCTTTATAAAAAATATTATTTTTGAACTATATGTAAGTTTAAATAATATGTATTGTTTACTGTGTATCATGCAGAGCCACAAAATGATGAAGCTTGATATGATTATTTATGATCTAGGACTAAAAGAGCGTAAAAGTTTAATGGAAAAATTGCAAAATGATGAATCAAGTGAATGAAAAAATACTATCAATCCAATATGAGTTTCTTTTTTTAATTATCATTAATAATATACTTAAAATTATTAGATACATGTGTCAAACAATCTACTAATTTACATCTGTTTAATGTTGTATAGGGACCAAAAACTCAGAAAAGGAATGTTGTTCTAAGAAAAGAAAAAAAATAGAACATGCAAATGAAAATCAATTGCTCCTTAGCTCATGTGGAGTGGTGCTAGAAGTTAACGAAAGGGGAAAAAATTTTACAAAAGTTTGAGGGATCTAGTGCAACGAATGTATAGACATTCTTTCCAATGACAACAACGTGCTTCAAATGTAATATGTAATCATTGAATTTTTCGACCATTAGGTACAATAAATAAAAAAATTAGCATTAAATATTAATTTTCAAGAATTTTCTTGTAGAAAAGAAAAGAAAATGGAACCAATTCAGCACATAAAACAGGACAACAAGGAAGAAAATGGTTGATCTCTAAGTTTGTGAGTATTTGTTACTTCCTTATACCAACTTAACTAGATTTCATTTTTGTGTTTTTTAAGTTGTTTTACAAAAAGCATCATCGTCGAATGTCTTCAAATAGGTGCTAACATACAAAGAAGAACCATCAGACGAATTGATTGAAATTGGGTTAAATATGGGTTGTGAGTATATGTTGGCATATAAGAATTTAATTTTGAAATTTGTAAGCATCTATTGATCTTGTTTTACTTAGCTCCGTCTATAATTAATAGAACAAAAACATCTTTTATATTAAATATATGATTTGTTATGGGGTATAAAACTTGTAGGAAACAAAGTATGGAACTGCGCCAACAGATGAAATTTTGAAAGATGGAATGGTACATGGTTTTGAAAGAATGTGTATAATTTATGAGTCAATTGTTGCTATGGTATGTCATTTTTCTTTTCGATTTACTTTGATGTATATTATTTAATATTGCAATTTTCATTATTCTCACCAATGTATATACACTCATTTCACTTTATTTTTATGTTTGTAGATGGAAGGTGAAGAAGAAGAAAACAAGCAATTCCCTGAACAAAACATTCCTGAAAATAACCCAAGTCATGGAAGTAGATCTAGCAGTGACAGTAGTTCGAACGAAGAATGATGATCACTATGTTTGGATATCAAAGCAAGATGTTTTATTTTTTGAAATATATATGTCTATGAAATCAGACATTCTGTTTAATGTAATGGACATAGTGTCCCAATTGAAAGACAAAGGGATACCAATAACTATCCCATTTTGTATGATAAAGATTAATTTATATATATATATATATATATATATATATATATATATATATATATATATATATAAGAAATAAAATATGTTTTAATTTATTCTATTGTGTTCTCCATTGTCAATATTGCGTTCTCCGTTGTCATTCTCCATTGTCTTTCTTAAATGCACTAATAAAATTTTAATTCATATGAATATTGTTATAAGATATATATGTGTCGACTTTTGATGAATAATGAATTCTAAAAAACCACAATAATTATGAGATGATATAACAAATTAATCCAAACATCACATTCAAATGATGTAATTAATATAAATATTGTTATAAGATGTGTCGACTTTTGATGAATAATGAATTTAAAACAATCACAATAATTGGACTGTCACAGGTCGATGTTTCTAAAAAATACAACATGAAAACCGGCGTGTGTCAGTAATTGTACACCAGTGTGTTTATGTGTCTATATGCACCAGTTCCATTATACGATCTATGGGCACCACACAAATACCAATACCAGTTATCAATATCGGTGCGTTTGTGTGATACTGCGCACCGGGGTGTTTATGTATCTATAAGCACTGGTGCATTTTTACGATCTATGGGCACCGCATGAATACCAATACCAATTATAAATCTCAGTGCCTTTCTGTGATATGGCACACCGTTGCGTTGATATGACCTATGGGCACCGCATAAATCCCAAGACCAATTAGAATGGCCCCGTGCGTTGTATGACCAACACTACGCTTGGTGCGGTTTTACACCTAAACATCCCGGTGCATTGGACTGACACAGCCCCGGGGCGCCGTCGGCATGTACGCACGGGTGTGTTAAAGGCTAGTAGCGCACCGATGAAAAAACATCCGTAATAACCTCCAGCCACCCATTTTTTTTTAGTTGTGTTGAATTTCCGTTAAAATATCTGCCAAAACCTCCGTAACCATAAACAGATGTTGTAGAAAATGTTTTTTTCAAAATTTTGGCCAAGTTTATAACACTAAAAACCTCCTTTATAACCTCCGCTAGAGGGTCTTTTCCTTGTAGTGGCTCCTACGCTGCTTCTTCAAAAAAATATGGCTCTGTCACGACACATTTGCTCATAAGAGCCATGTATCCATTAAATCGGTCAGGTGACTATCTCTGTCTGCGTTATGATGTAGGGACTCCTACTTTCTATGCCACATCAAGTTTTAGTCTCTCAGCTTCTGTTGTACGCTTTCTGCCAAATCTGATGTTTGGTTCTACATGAGTGGACTCCTCCACTCCATGAATCCCCTCTTCTGGTTGATCCACATCTAGAGGCTCATCCTTGGGAACAAGAAGTTCCTCCTCTGCATGCAAGTGTAGCTCCCTCTCAAGTGACAACTTCATGGCTTTCACCTCATTGAATTTTATATCCCATCGCACCAAAGTCATTCGACTGTTTGGAAAATACACATGATAATTTTGGGGTGTTTCTGTGTACCCCACAAATATCCCAACTTCTGCAGTCAGCTCTAGCTTCTTCCTAGTGTCCTTTGTCACATGAATGTAAACAGATGAGCCAAAAATATTCAAATGAGAAATATCAGGCTTCTTACCAGTAAAAGCTTTTTTAGGTGTACTCATGCCAAGTACTCTATGAGGAAAATGGTTTTTCACATAAACTACAGTGTTGCATGCTTCTGCACGCAAGTGCATCGGTAGGCCCTGGTCATGCAGCATAGCTCGTGCAGCACCCACGATCATTCTATTCTTCCTCTTCACGACCCCATTTTGTTGTGGGTTATGAGGCGCTATGAGTTCTCTTTGAATTCCTTCTTTTCTACAGAAGTATTTGAATTCATTCGAGATATATTCACCACCATTATCGCTCCGCAAAGCCTTCACTTGCTTCCCCGACTCCTTCTCCACCAATGCTTTAAATTCACAGAAATTTGAGAATGTTTTTCTCTTCTTCTACATGAAGAAGATCCAGCATCTACGAGAATATTCATCAACAAATATAACATAATAACTATGTTTTTTTGTTGAAGCAACTGAGAAAGGTCTACACACGTCTGTGTGAATTCTCTCCAGGATCACCGAAGCACGGTTTTCCTTCTCATGAAAGGTGGTCTTCACAAACTTACCCATATTACATCCCTTGCATTGATCTGATTGCGCAAGAGTACCCTTGGGGAGCCCAGTAGAAATCTGCCGCAAAATCTTCAAGTCACCATGGTGAAGATGGCCCAATCTCCTGTGCCATAAGTCACCCTCATCCAGGCTCACCACTTCTTCTGCTTTGCCCATCATTGCAGCGCAGCCATCTACCTCCAGCTTGTAGAGATTCCTAACTCGAATCCCTATCCTCTTGGTTTGACATGTTTTTTTGTGTCACAGGAGAGCTTTTCCCTCATTGAAAACAATGTCATAAACTTTGTCTTCCAACATTGCGACCGAGACCAAGTTCTTCTTTAGACCTGGAACATGCATAACATCTTTCAAAATAAAAGATTTACCTGACTCCCTCTCAAAGGTAATGGTTCCAATTTCAGTCGCACTATATCTTCCATCATCGCCCATCTCTATATGCATTTGGAGATCCTTCTCCTTCAAGTCACAAAACAACTCCTTGTCTCCCATCATATGGCAAGACTCACCACTATCAAGATACCACACTGATCCCATTGAGCTTGAAACCAAGCATGCGATCAAAGAGAAATCAACTTCAAATTATGAGGCTAGGGCCTCTCCAGCTGCAGCTCCAACAGCCTTCTTGTTCTTCTTTTTCTGTGGGTAGTTAGTGGCGAGAAGCCCATGTTCGTGACAGTGAAAACACTTCACTTTGGAAAAATATAGCTTCTTGCCTTTAGCCTCGTATTTTGGATGGGATTTATTCCCCTTTCCTTTCCTTACTTTGGTAGCCAAAGTTTAATTCTCTTCATCATCATTCTTCGATGAAGAGCCATCCCTGGTACTCCGCCTTATGTCCTCCTGCACAAGATCTGACCAAAGTCTCTCCCAACCCGGCAGTTTCTCCCGTCCATTTACAGAATCTTCATAGCTATGCCAACTCTTTGAAAGCCCAAGGAGAGCCAAGATCACCAATTCATCATCATCAACAGTAATCCCCACACTTTCCAGTTCATCCCTGCAGTGGACAAACTTCGTGAGATATTTTGGAATACTGTCGCCCTTCTAAATTTTTATTTTTTTGAGCTTATCTTTCAGCGGCAACTTCCTCTGGTCGCTGATTCTTTGGAAAATATCTGTCAAAGCGTTCCACATTGAAAATCGAGTGGCTTTCCCGTGAAGGCTCTACACAATATTTTCCTTCACACCTTCCAACATAATTATTATTGGCTTTGTTACCTTATTTTTCCATGCGGCAAGTCCTGCAACATCGCTAGAAGAAGGCTTAGGAACATCGCTATCGATGAACTTCTTCAAACCATTATCTTCAAGCACTGCCTCCATCCTATCCTTCCAAGATATGTAATTTGAGCTACCCTCAAGGGC
>CM076571.1:999203256-999322961 GCA_034641835.2 Pinus albicaulis
AATCATGTAACCAACAAAGTACAATACTCCTCACAAGTACTCAGTACTTTCTCATAAAGTCACACACAATCTAACTCAGTTTTGAACAAGTCTCGGGTTCAAAACTCCCCGCCAATTGCCTTGCCTCTATTGCGCAATCATGGCCTGTATATGAAGAGATCCAAGGTTCGAATCCCCTTGGCTTGACTGCGCAATTGTCATGGACAATTCCTCCAAGTGTAATGCAAATCCCATGCAAAACTAATCCTCCAATTGATAGCTTTACTCACCCTTTCATCTACCTCTTCCACTGGTCTCCACTGAACTGATCATGCACTGTAGTGAACTGAAGTGTTCTTGAGTTGACTAATGAGTTAATATTTAGTGAATTAAATATTATTTAATTCACCCCACTCATATCTAGTTGATTAGTTAGTTAACTAATCCCAACTAGTTCAACTAAAACAAACAGAACACAACTCCACTATCTGTCCCGTTAACTCCTCCAAAACTTCTGCCACTGAAGTCTAACTGAAGCCAACCATGCAAGATGCCATCAAGCCCTAGGAACCACGTGATTCCTTGTGTCAGTTGCATGAGCCACCTCCATGACTCAAACTGAAGTGCGCCAAGAGAGTAAACTGCTGTTTATAGTCAAAATATTATTAAGGGTAAATAATATTTGACTTCCATATTTTAGGAGATCAGTCTAAAAATAGCCTGGGTCCTAAAAATAAGGGTCTCATCTATTTTTACCGACATGTCGCATACTTTAAGAATCTCCAAGTAGAATTCCCAAATTATGCTCCGTATGTCTAAAAATAGACATAGTCTAAAAATAGACTTTGCGCCAGAATTTGCCTGCGGGCCCACTTAGTGAAGGCGACTTCATTTCACTAAGCTCCATCATCTTGCTGCATTCTCAACACTCCCTCTCAGCAAGATATGGATTATCTGCAATCCCTATCCTGCCTCTGTGGAATTCGAACTTGCTCCTGGTGAGTGCCTTCGTCAGGATGTCGGCATCCTGATCCTCCGTGGGAACATATGAAAGCATCATGATCCTCCGCTGAACAAAATCTCTGATGTGATGGTACCTGATGTCGATATGTTTGGACCTATCATGAAATGCGGGTCTTCGAGCTTGATGCGGCTACGGTTATCACGATGGGTCAACATGGGCTCAAATTGCAACTTGAACAAACTTGCGAGGACTTCCTCATCCAAATAGCGTCACATGCGACGAGCTTGCTGCCATATACTCGGCCTACGCTGAACGGGTGCCACGGATCTTATTTTCATTTGTGTACCGAGCTTCTTTGATGACCCAATCTTCGAAAACTCCTCCGAAGTGCTCTTAGGTCACATTTGGGCTCCGCTACAAGTTGCATCGATGAAACCCAGCCAAGAGGTCCCCTCTGTCTGTACCATAGACCATATCTCGATGTGCCTCTAATATAGCGCAATACATGCTTGCCTGCCTTCCAAAAGAGCTTGGTAGGCTTAACCATAGCTTGCGAAAGCTGGTTAATTGCATAGCATATATCGGGTCGTGTATTGACCAGATACATAAGCGACCCCACCAACTGTCGATAGACAGTGGCATCCACTACCTCTGCTGAAGTAGCATCCTCCTTCCTCCAACCACCCGGAAGAGGAGTGTCAACAGGCTTGCAGCCTTGCATGTTGAACCTCTCCAGAATCTCCCGAGCATACTTGCCCTGAGAAACAAACAGTCCTCCGCTGCGCTGCCAAATCTCCAATCCCCGGAAATAATGAAGGATGCCCAAGTCCTTCATCTCAAACTCTCGTGCAAGATCCTCCTTGCATGAAGGTATCAATTGCTCATCGCCAGTCAAAATAAGATCATCTACATACAGTACGATGATCAACAGCTTCCCCTCCACCACAATCTGGTACAGGTTTGGATCCGCCTCACTCTTGGAGAATCCAAGCCCGGTGAAGTAGCTGTCTATCCGAGTGTACCAAGCACGAGGTGCTTGCTTCAGCCCATACGGTGCTCTCTTGAGTCGGCACACATGCGACTCACTGCTGAAGATCTCAAAACCTTCAGGCTGCTCTATGTACACCTCTTCCTCAATAACTCCATTGAGGAACGCGGTCTTCACATCCATCTGATGAATGTGCCACCCCATCTGCGCTGAGAGAGCAAGGATCGTCCGTATGGAAGAGTACCTTGCGACAGGTGCAAAAGTCTCCTCATAGTCAATCCCCTCGATCTGTGAGAAGCCACGGGCGACAAATCTCGCCTTGTACTTCTCCACACTCCCGTCCGCCGCCTGCTTCACTTTGTAGATCCATCGCGAACCCACCACTGATTTCCCCTCCGGTCTTGGGACAATCTCCCATGCACTGTTCCTGACGATCGAATCATATTCTTCGATCATGGCATCAACCCATGCGGGTTCCTCCACAGCTTCCTCAAAGAGGATGGCTCCGTCACAACACATTGACTCACAAGAGCCATGTATCCAGTGTACCGATCCGGTGACTGTCTCTGTCTGCGCTGTGCTATAGGTGGTCCTACAACCTTTTCTGCATCCCGAGCCAGTCGCTCAGCTTCTGTAGTGCGCATGCGCCCTCTGATGGTTG
Source organism: Pinus albicaulis (assembly GCA_034641835.2). Taxonomy (NCBI): domain Eukaryota; kingdom Viridiplantae; phylum Streptophyta; class Pinopsida; order Pinales; family Pinaceae; genus Pinus; species Pinus albicaulis. The sequence goes on from CM076571.1 coordinate 999,205,849, forward strand.
GCGCTGCCTGGGTGGTTTCTTCCACCTCTTGAACCTCCTCTTGTGGCTGATCCACATCCGGAAGCTCCTCCTTAGGAACTAACAGCTCCTCATCTGCATGCAAGTGTAGCTCCCTCTCAAGCGAACACTGCATGGCTTTCTCCTCCTGGAATTTTATATCCCGTCGCACAATAGTCTTGCGACTGTCTGGCACATACACTCGATAGTTATGAGGTGTATCGATGTACCCCACAAATATTCCAACTTTAGCAGTTGGATCCAGCTTCCTTCTTGCATCCTTCGTCACATGCATGTAGACAAGAGATCCGAAAATCCGCAAATGGGAAATATCAGGCCTCTTGCCAGAATAAGCCTCCTCTGGTGTACTCATGCCAAGAACCTTGTGAGGACAACGGTTCTGCACATACATTGCTATATTGCATGCCTCAGCCCACAAGTGAAGGGGTAGGCCCTGATCATGCAACATCGCCCGTGCAGCACCCACGATCGTTCTGTTCTTCCGCTCAGCCACCCCGTTCTGCTGTGGGTTATGGGGTGCGATGAGCTCTCTCGGAATCCCTTCTGCGCTGCAGAACTCCTTGAATTCAGCCGAGATGAATTCACCACCGTTATCACTCCTTAGAGCAATCACCTTCTTCCCCGACTCCTTCTCGACCAGTGCTTTAAACTCACAGAACTTCGCGAATGTATCGCTCTTCTTCTGCATGAAGAAGATCCAGCACTTTCGAGAGAAATCATCGACAAAGATCACATAATACTTGTGCTTTGCTGTCGAAGCAACTGAGAAAGGACCACACACGTCTGTGTGAACTCTCTCAAGGATCGTCGTGGCGCGACTATCCTTCTCGTGAAAGGTGGCTTTCACATACTTCCCTAAAGTACACCCCTTGCACTGATCTGACTGCGCAAGGGTGCCCTTAGGAAGTCCGGTAGAAATCTGCTGCAGAATCTTCAAAGCTCCATGGTGAAGATGGCCCAATCTCCTGTGCCATAGTTCGCCCTCATCATCCCGGCTCACCACATCTCCAGCCTTGCATGCCATAGCTGCGCAGTCATCTACCTGCAACTGATAAAGGTTCTGAGTTCGAACCCCTATCTTCCGGGTCTCTCCAGTAGTCTTACTGCGCAGGAAGGCTTTTCCTTCGCTGAAGACCACATCATACCCCTTATCCTCCAACATCGCTACTGAAATCAGGTTCTTCTTTAATCCGGGTACATGCATGACATCCTTTAAGACAAAGGGTTTACCAGACTCCCTCTGAAAGGATACGGTACCGATACCAGTCGCACTGTATCTACCGTCATCGCCCATCTCGATGTGCACACCCAAATCTTTGTTCTCCAGATCTGAGAACAACTCCCGATCTCCCATCATATGAAATGACGCACCACTGTCCAAGAACCACACCGATCCCATCACACTTGAAACCAAGCATGCAATCAGTGAAAAGTCAAGCTCGAACTGTGAAGCCAAAGCTTCTCCATCTGCAGATCTTCCCGCTTGATTGTTCTTCTTCTTCTTTGGACAATTGGTAGCATAATGTCCGTGATCATGGCAGTAAAAACACTTCACTTTCGCCATATCCTGCTTCTTTTCCTTAGCTCCAGAATGAGAGGTTTTCTTACCCTTCCCTTTCTTAGCTTTGGACACCAAAGCGCAGTTTTCTTCATCAGCTCCCTTTGATGAAGATCCATCTCGAGTAGTCCTCCTTATCTCCTCCTGCATGAGATCCGCCCAAAAGCGCTCCCATCCCGGCAGCTTCTCCCGACCATTGACACTATCTTGATATGAGTGCCAAGCCTTCGGAAGACCAAGGAGAGCCAGGTCGACCATGTCCTCTTCATCGACAGTAACTCCCACACTTCCCAGCTCATCTCTGCATTGAGTGAACTTCGTGAGATATTTGGCGATACTGTCGCCCTTCTCCATCTTGATGTTCCTGAGCTTATCTTTGAGCGCCAGCTTCCTTTGGTCACTCTTACTCTGGAATAGATCCGTCCAAGCTTTCCACATTAAATATGGAGTAGCCTTACCATGAAGGCTGGATACAATATGATCCTTGACGCCCTCCAACAGGATCCTTCGACATTTCGCGATCTTCTTTTGCCATGCATCGACCAAAGCTGCATCGGTGGGCTTTGGGACATCCGCATCCACGAACTCCTTCAGACCATTATCTTCTAACACTGCTTCCATGCGATCCTTCCATGCAACATAATTCGAACTGCCTTCAAGAGCATATTCGAGTCGCAAACCGTTGAAAGAAGACATCTTTCAACACCGGCACCAAGAAAACCAACCTTCTGCAAAATTCGAATTCCAAACTCCAAGCTCTATCGCTTCCGATCTATACTTGAAAACAAATTATTTCCAAATCAGAGATTGACTGCAAGGGCATTCACCGGATCTTTCACCTTACAAAGAAGGATGAATATTCCGGAGGCTACCTGGCCCGCATGCAGACTCTGTCCGAGGAAATAAGTTTGCAATCACCGTAATAGACTTCGACAATTAATCTTGCTCCGATACCATGTAGAAATTAGCTGAATAAATCACTTATTCAATGAAGATTAACCCGATCATACATCAATTTCGAATTGCATGCATAACACATAATCTCTTCTACGATTAATTGTCACATGCGGAAATAACAGAAGCAATCTCACATCAAATCAATCACACATTAACTCAGAATGTATGGGGAAAGCCTATAGCTGAAAAACCCGCAGCTATTGTGTATATTATAATGGAGAAATCATGTAACCAACAAAGTACAATACTCCTCACAAGTACTCAGTACTTTCTCATAAAGTCACACACAATCTAACTTAGTTTTGAACAAGTCTCGGGTTCAAAACTCAATGCTGACTGCCTTGCCTCTATTGCGCAATCATGGCCTGTATATGAAGAGGTTCAAGGTTTGAATCCCCTTGGCTTGACTGCGCAATTGTCATGGACAATTCCTCCAAGTGTAATGCAAATCTCATGCAAAACCAATCTACCAACTGATAGCTTTACTCACCCTTTCATCTACCTCTTCCACTGGTCTCCACTGAACTGATCATGCATTGTAGTGAACTGAAGTGTTCTTGAGTTGACTAATGAGTTAATATTTAGTAAATTAAATATTATTTAATTTACTCCACTCATATCTAGTTGATTAGTTAGTTAACTAATCCCAACTAGTTCAACTAAAACAAACGAACACAACTCCACTATCTGTCCCGTTAACTCCTCCAAAACTCCTGCCACTGAAGTCTAACTGAAGCCAACCATGCAAGATGCCATCAAACCCTAGGAACCACGTGATTCCTTGTGTCAGTTGCATGAGTCACCTCCATGACTCAAGCTGAAGTGCGCCAAGAGAGTAAACTGTTGTTTATAGTCAAAATATTATTAAGGGTAAATAATATTTGACTTCCATATTTTTAGGAGATCAGTCTAAAAATAGCCTGGGTCCTAAAAATTAGGGTCTCATCTATTTTTACCGACATGTCGCATACTCCAAGAATCTCCAAGTAGAATTCCCAAATTATGCTCAGTATGTCTAAAAATAGACATAGTCTAAAAATAGACTTTGCGCCAGAATTTGCCTGCGGGCCCACTTAGTGAAGGCGACTTCATTTCACTAAGCTCCATCATCTTGCTGCATTCTCAACACTCCCTCTCAGCAATATATGGATTATCTGCAATCCCTATCCTGCCTCTATGGAATTCGAACTTGCTCCTGGTGAGCGCCTTCGTCAGGATGTCGGCATCCTGATCCTCCGTGGGAACATATGAAAGCATCATGATCCTCCGCTGAACACAATCTCTGATGTGATGGTACCTGATGTCGATATGTTTGGACCTATCATGAAAATCTGGATTAGCCGAGAGCTTGATGCAGCTCTGGTTATCACAGTAGATCACTGTAGGCTCCAAATGCAACCTGAACAAACCTGCGAGGATCTTCCTCATCCGAATAGCCTCACATGCAGCCAAGCTAGCTGCCATGTACTCGGCCTCTGCTGAACTGAGTGCCACGGATCTCTGCTTCCTGCTGTACCAGGAAACTGCTGTCGACCCAATGCTGAAAACTCCTCCAGAAGTGCTCTTCCGGTCTGTTGGGCTCCCTGCCCAATCTGCATCAGTGAAACCAGAAAGCTTCACACCATCCTCCTGTCTGTACCATAGACCATATCCCGATGTGCCTCTGATATAGCGCAATACATGCTTGCCCGCCTTCCAAAAGAGCTTGGTAGGCTTAACCATAGCTTGCGAAAGCTGGTTAACCGCATAGCATATATCGGGTCGAGTATTGACCAGATACATCAACGACCCCACCAACTGTCGATAGACAGTGGCATCCACTACCTCCTCCGAAGTAGCATCTCCCTTCCTCCAACCTCCAGGAAGAGGGGTATCAACAGGCTTGCAGCCTTGCATGTTGAACCTCTCCGGAATCTCCCGGGCATACTTGCCCTGAGAAACAAACAGTCCTCCACTGCGCTGCCAAATCTCCAATCCCATGAAATAATGAAGGATGCCCAGGTCCTTCATCTCAAACTCTCGTGCAAGATCATCCTTGCATGAAAGTATCAACTGCTCGTCGCCAGTCAAAATCATATCATCTACATACAGTACGATGATCAACAGCTTCCCCTCCACCACAATCTGGTACAGGTTCGGATCCGCCTCACTCTTGGAGAATCCAAGCCCGGTGAAGTAGCTGTCTATCGGAGTGTACCAAGCACGAGGTGCTTGCTTCAGCCCGTATAGTGCTCTCTTGAGTCGGCACACATGCGACTCACTGCTGAAGATCTCAAAACCTTCAGGCTGCTCTGTGTACACCTCCTCCTCAATAACTCCATTGAGGAACACAGTCTTCACATCCATCTGATGAATGTGCCACCCCATCTGCGCTGAGAGAGCAAGGATCGTCCGTATGGAAGAGTACCTTGCGACGGGTGCAAAGGTCTCCTCATAGTCAATCCCCTCGATCTGTGAGAAGCGACGGGCGACAAATCTCGCCTTGTACTTCTCCGCACTCCCGTCAGCCGCCTGCTTCACCTTGTAGATCCATCGCGAACCTACAACTGATTTCCCAACCGGTCTTGGGACAATCTCCCATGCACTGTTCCTGATGATCGAATCATATTCTTCGATCATGGCATCAACCCATGCGGGTTCCTCCACAGCTTCCTCAAAAGAGGATGGCTCTTTCACAACACATTGACTCATAAGAGCCATGTATCCAGTGTACCGATCCGGTGACTGTCTCTGTCTGCGCTGTGCTGTAGGTGGTCCTACAACCTTCTCTGCATCCCGAGCCAGTCGCTCAGCTTCTGTAGTGCGCATGCGCCCTCTGATGGTTGGCGCTGCATGGGTGGTTTCTTCCACCTTCTGAACCTCCTCTTGTGGCTGATCCACATCCGGAAGCTCCTCCTTAGGAACTAACAGCTCCTCATCTGCATGCAAGTGTAGCTCCCTCTCAAGCGAACACTGCATGGCTTTCTCCTCCTGGAATTTTATATCCCGTCGCACAACAATCTTGCGACTGTCTGGCACATACAATCGATAGTTATGAGGTGTATCAGTGTACCCCACAAATATTCCAACTTCAGCAGTTGGATCCAGCTTCCTTCTCGCATCCTTCGTCACATGCATGTAGACAGGAGATCCGAAAATCCGCAAATGGGAAATATCAGGCCTCTTGCCGGAATAAGCCTCCTCTGGTGTACTCATGCCAAGAACCTTGTGAGGACAACGGTTCTGCACATACACTGCTGTATTGCATGCCTCAGCCCACAAGTGAAGGGGTAGGCCCTGATCATGCAACATCGCCGGTGCAGCACCCACGATCGTTCTGTTCTTCCGCTCAGCCACCCCGTTCTGCTGTGGGTTATGGGGTGCGATGAGCTCTCTCCGAATCCCTTCTGCGCTGGAGAACTCCTTGAATTCAGCCGAGATGAATTCACCACCGTTATCACTCCTTAGAGCAATCACCTTCTTCCCCGACTCCTTCTCGACCAGTGCTTTAAACTCACAGAACTTCGCGAATGTATCGCTCTTCTTCGACATGAAGAAGATCCAGCCCTTTCGAGAGAAATCATCAACAAAGATCACATAATACCTGTGCTTTGCTGTCGAAGCAACTGAGAAAGGACCACACACGTCTGTGTGAACTCTCTCAAGGATCGTCGTGGCGCGACTATCCTTCTCGTGAAAGGTGGCTTTCACATACTTCTCTAAAGTACACCCCTTGCACTGATCTGACTGCGCAAGAGTGCCCTTAGGAAGTCCAGTAGAAATCTGCTGCAGAATCTTCAAAGCTCCATGGTGAAGATGGCCCAATCTTCTGTGCCATAGTTCGCCCTCATCATCCCGGCTCACCACTTCTCCCGCCTTGCATGCCATAGCTGCGCAGTCATCTACCTGCAACTGATAAAGGTTTTGAGTTCGAACCCCTATCTTTATCCTCCAACATCGCTATTGAAATCAGGTTCTTCTTCAATCCAAAGCCACGTGCTGACATCCTTTAAGACAAAGTGGCTTCACTTTTCGTACTCTCTTCGAAAGGATACCAGACTGACATTACCGCATCAGATTCATTGCTATCGCCATCTTGATGTGTGCTCAAATTCCGTCTCTCTGGGATTCAGGAATAATCTCCCGATTCTCGTCATATGAATGACGTACCGTCATTTCAAGAACTACACCGAACCCATCACACTTGAGACCAAGCATGCGATCAGTGAAAAATCCAGCTCAAATTGCAAGGCTAAGGCCTCTCCAGCTGCAAATCCAATAGCTTGCTTATTTTTCTTCTTCTGTGGACAATTAGTGGCGTAATGTCCGTGTTGGTGACAGTGAAAGCACTTCACCTTGGACATGTCCTGCTTCTTGCCTTTCGCACAGGAATGAGAAGCTTTCTTGCTCTTCCCCTTCTTTGCTTTGGCAGCCAAAGCACAATTCTCTTCATCAGAGTTCCTTGATGAAGATCCATCCCTGCAGTCCTTCCGCCTCCTCCCCGCACGAGACCGCCCAAAGGCGCTCCTATCTCGGCAGCTTTTTCTTCCCGCGATCATTGACACTATTCGGATGAGTGCTGGTGCCCTTCGAAAGACCAAGGAGAGCTAGGTCGACCATGTCCTCGTCTTCGACAGTCACCCCCACACTTCCCAGCTCATCTCTGCATTGAGTGAACTTCGTGAGGTATTTGGCGACACTGTCGCCCTTCTCCATCTTGATGTTCCTGAGCTTATCTTTGAGCGCCAGCTTCCTTTGGTCACTCTTACTCTGGAATAGATCCGTCAAAGCTTTCCACATTAAATATGGAGCAGCCTTACCATGAAGGCTGGATACAATATGATCCTTGACGCCCTCCAACAGGATCCTTCGACATTTCGCGATCTTCTTTTGCCATGCATCGACCAAAGCTGCATCATTGGGCTTTGGGACATCCGCATCCACGAACTCCTTCAGACCATTATCTTCTAACACTGCTTCCATGCGATCCTTCCATGCAACATAATTCGAACTCCCTTCAAGAGCATATTCGAGTCGCAAACCGTTGAAAGAAGACATCTTCAACACCGGCACCAAGAAAACCAACCTTCTGCAAAATTCGAATTCCAAACTCCAAGCTCTATCGCTTCCGATCTATACTTGAAAAAAAATTATTTCCAAATCAGAGATTGACTGCAAGGGGCTTTTACCAGACCTTTCACTTTCCGAAGAAAGATGAATCCGGAGGCTTCCTGGCCCGTATGCAGACTCTGTCCGAGGAAATAAGTTTGCAATCACCGTAATAGATCTCGACAATTAATCTTACTTTGATACCATGTAGAAATTAGCTGAATAAATCACTTATTCAATGAAGATTAACCTGGTCATATATCAATTTCGAATTGCATACATAACACATAACCTTCTTCTACAATTAATTGTCACATGCGGAAATAACAGAAGCAATCTCACATCAATTCAATCACACATTAACTCAGTATGTATGGGGAAAGCCTATAGCTGAAAACCTCGCAGCTATTGTGTATATTATAATGGAGAAATCAAGTAACCAAACAAGTACAATACTCCTCACAAGTACTCAGTACTCTCTCATGAAGTTACTCACAATCTGACTCAGTTTTGAACAAGTCTGAGGTTCAAAACTCCCCGCCAATCGCCTTGCCTCTATTGCGCAATCATGGCCTGTATATGAAGAGGTTCAAGGTTCGAATCCCCTTCCCTTGATTGCGTAATTGTCATGGACAATTCCTCCAAGTGTAATGCAAATCTCATGCAAAACAAATCTACCAACTGATAGCTTTACTCAACCTTTCATCTACCTCTTCCACTGGTCTCCACTGAACTGATCATGCACTGTAGTGAACTGAAGTGTTCTTGAGTTGACTAATGAGTTAATATTTAGTAAATTAAATATTATTTAATTTACTCCACTCATATCTAGTTGATTAGTTAGTTTAACTAATCCCAACTAGTTCAACTAAAACAACAGAACACAACTCCACTATTTGTCCCGTTAACTCCTCCAAAACTTCTGCCACTGAAGTCTAACTGAAGTAAACCATGCAAGATGCCATCAAACCCTAGGAACCACGTGATTCCTTGTGTCAGTTGCATGAGCCACCTCCATGACTCAAACTGAAGTGCGCCAAGAGAGAAAACTGCTGTTTATAGTCAAAATATTATTAAGGGTAAATAATATTTGACTTCCATATTTTTAGGAGATCAGTCTAAAAATAGCCTGGGTCCTAAAAAATAGGGTCTCATCTATTTTTACCGACATGTCGCATCCATCAAGAATCTCCAAGTAGAATTCCCAAATTATGCTTCGTATGTCTAAAAATAGACATAGTCTAAAAATAGACTTTGCGCCAGAATTTGCCTGCGGGCCCACTTAGTGAAGGCGACTTCATTTCACTAAGCTCCATCATCTTTCTGCATTCTCAACACAATGTAGATTCGCTACATGTACTATCATGCAAATGTACTTCATGCAATTACCTTTTTCCTCCCAATAATCGTCTTCCACCATGTTAATCAGCCTGTCAAGAAGACCTAATAATTCAATTGTTCTGTTTATCCATGTAATCTCACCAAAATTTATCTGTGGTCAGATAAAATTGTCGTACCTGTCATAGTCATTGTTATCACCCAAAAAAAAATCAAAACATCATTGTGTCAAGTTTGTTTTTGATCATGGGTAAAAATAGGGTCTTAGGAATATTTTCTTGAATTTGACCAAAAGGGAGTATTAGATTTTTAGGTTTGAACCTTCCTTAGTGTTAAACAAATCCATTTTAAAGGTTTTTCATGTCAATTCATTCATCATTTCATCATTAATTTCATTTCCCTAAGTTTTTTCATCAAAACTGGCCAATTATCCAAGAAACCTTACTTTCGTAGTGCCACTAGTTCAAAAAAGTTGATTTGCACTACGAAACTGCTGAAAGTCATGATGAAAAAAACTTTGTTTTCTGGTTTGAGCAGTCAACGTCCAAGGAGGTTTCTAAGCAACTGAAAATGACTTTAGGAAAACTAAAAGAGATTTTTCTTCCTAACAGACCTAACTACAAAAACCTCTCTAAGTTTCCTTAGATTCATTAGGATATGGGAGAAATATATAAATTAAAACGCGCTACGGAACTGCTGTTACAAAACTGTCCTGTACATGAGTGTTTAGCAACCAACTTCAAGTTTAGTTTCTGGCCAAATTAAAAAGTATTTTGGGATTCTGAAAGATTTTTTCCTTTATCACAACCCCAGATACAATAACCTCTCTCCCTTTTCTCACAAATGTTATCAGTTGGGAGATACAAGGATTTCTTTGAATCCTTATTTTCAGAAATAGAGTTTATCTGTTTTACACATGTTTTTAACAGGCCGGTTCTGGACAGATGATATGTGTTTCAAAAACCCAAGAGATTTTTGTATTCAATACATCATGGCCTAAAAAAACCTCCTTTAGTTTCTCAAAATACATCATGGATTAGGAGATATAGGCTTTGTCCCAAGACCTATTTTTCAGGAAAAAACAGGAAAAACCAATAGGCCAACCTATTGAAAATGAATAAGGGATGTCAAGAAGGTTGGAATGAATCTGTTTTTCAAGTGATATGATGAAATCAGATTGATTTTTAGTTTTTAGCACATTTACAATTTTCATTTTGGAAAATTTTGGACAAAATTGCTCACTCAGCAGTTTCGTAGCGCAAACAGTGTAAAAAGGGAGAAAAGCACTACGAAACTGTTGTAGCAGCTTTTCTTACCATTTTTCATCACATTTTGGGGGGTAAAAATATGAATTAAGGTTTGAAATTTCTAAGGAGGATATATCTAAAGGTAATGAAGATTATTTTTAAGTAAATAAGTCAAGGTTTTGAATAAAAAAGGGTTAAAGGGCAGCGCTATGAAAAGCGCTACGAAACTGTCTTGTTTTCGTAGCGCAGTCTATTTTCAGCTCATTTGAACAGTTTGATGATGGTTTTGGATAGCTGGAGTATAGGGAGGAGTTTTTTCATGTGTTAATTCAACTTCCAATAGCAAAGGACCACGAAATGAAGATTACATGATGGTCAAAATGTTCAATGAATGCAAAATACCATATGCCTAAAAAACAGGGTTTGGTTTCCTGCTTTTGAGAAGGTCAACAAAGTGGTCATGAAGAGCTCAAGCCCATCATCCAAATTCAACCATGTGATGACATAATTTTCAATGATGTAATTTCAAGTAGATAAGTTTGTTAGGATAAGGTTATTAAAGATAGTAATAAGGAGTTTGAGTCCTAGCTGAAATAGGACTGTCAAATAGGATCGGTGTATGTTTGTCATAAATTTCATGTTTTATGGTTGTGCAAGGTGTCAGTAGTTATAAATTAGTTGTATATAGCCTAATAAGAGATCATCTGATTTTTTAATATGTCTATTAAAGGCCAAGAGTTTTAATTAGCAAAGGGTTGGAGACTTTTTGGCAAAACTGGTGCATATTGTAAAAAGACTGTTTCAGCTAATGCAGAGAGTTTCTACTTGACCAACTTGAGATTCAGAAGAGGTTTTAGTGTTTTTATGTCCTATCAGTGTTTCTTATATATCTTATTTACAGTGGTGTTCATCTATATTACTCAGAACTCATCTTTAGATGCTCTGACTTCCTTTATAAATGGACTGACTGTTTTTTTTTACATGTTTCAAGTGTGTGTCTCATGACTAAAAACCTTGATGTGCCTCAACTTCCATGTCAATTAGATTCACTGATTTTCTGAGATTAATTTGACTCCATATGCCCAATGTATACATGCTGATGTTGGTTTCAACCTACAGTTGGAAAAATTTATCTAAGCAGACCACTTTGTAAAGCTTTGGATTGGCTGATATATACAGTAACATACAACTTTTCTTCACCTGAGATTCTTAGTGTATTTTCAATGAGTTTTATGTCCTATCTTTGAAATGTTTCTCTTCCATATCCTTGATGTCTCATTACTCAGAATTCATGTATTACATGATATTACTTCCTTTGAACTTCAAGTAATTGGTATTTTCCTGAATGTGTTACCCTTTCATTGAAGTATATACAAGCCTCAGCTTCCACAAGGAAAGCCTTTGTTATTAAGAGCCCTATCACTGACTCCATAGCCCAATGGTAGCAAGCATTCATCTTCTCAACCTGAACCAAAACACAAATAATAGATTTAGCCATCTATAGGATTATCCTTCACCTTGATCCTGCCTCTATGGTATTCGAATTTGCTCCTTCCGAGCGCCTTCGTCTGAATGTCTGCATCCTGATCTTCCGTAGGAATGTAATGAAGCAACATGATCTTCTGTTGCACACAATCTCAGATATGATGATACCGGATATCAATATGTTTAGATCTATCATGAAACACAGGATTAATTGAGATTTTAATGCAACTCTAATTATCACAATGTATCACTATAGGATCTAAATGAGAACCGAACAAACCGACCAGGATCTTCCTCATCCAGATAGCCTCACATGCATCTTGACTTGCTTCCATGTATTTGGCTTTCGCCGAACTGAGTGACACGGATCTTTTTTTCTTGTTGTGTCAAGAAACTATTGTAGCTCTGATACTGAAAACCCCTCCTGATGTGCTCTTTCTATCTGTTGGGTTGCCTACCCAATCTGCATCCGTGAAACCCTGCAACTTCACCTCATCTGTTTGTCTATACCATAAGCCATACTCAGATGCACCCCTGAGATACCTCAGGACATGCTTGCCTTCCTTCCAAAAGAACTTGGTAGGCTTAACCATCGCTTGTGAAAGTTGGTTCACTGCATAGCATATTTCTGGTCTTTTATTAACTAAATACATGAGCGAACCCACCAACTGTCGATAAAAAGTGACATCCACTACCTCTGCCGATGTAGCATCCTCTTTCCTCAAAGTTCGTGGAAGAGGAGTATCCATGGGCTTGCAGAAATCCATGTGAAACTTACCAAGTATCTCCCGAGCATACTTGCCTTGATACACAAACAACACCTTTCTTCTGCCATATTTGAATTCAAGTGAAATAATGGCGATACCAATCCTTCATCTCGAACTCTTTACAAGATCTTTCTCTTTGCTTGAGTGTACTGTACTTTAATTAATTACCAGTATTAAATCATCAACATAAAGAACAATGATTAAAATCTTACCCTCCACCACAATTTGGTATAGGTTTGCATCCACCTCACTCTTGGCGAAGCCAAGTCTAGTGAAATAGCTGTCGATCTATGTGTACCAAGCACGTGGTGCTTGATTCAGCCCATACAAAGCTCTTTTGAGTCTGCATAGATGCGACTCGCTGTTGAAGATCTCAAATCCTTCAGGCTGCTAAATGTACACCTCTTCCTCAATGATCCCATTAAGGAACATAGTCTTCACATCCATCTGACGAATGTGCAACCCATCCGCGCCGAGAGAGAAAGGATAGTCCTTATGGAAGAATATCATGCGACAGGTGCAAAGGTTTCTTCATACTCAATCCCCTCGATTTGTGAGAAGCCTCGGGCAACAAATATTGCCTTATACGTCTCGACGCTCCCATCACCAGCTTGCTTTACCTTGTAGATCGATTTCGAATCTACCATTGATTTACCCACTAGCCTTGGAACAATCTCCCAAGCACTGTTTCTGACAATGGAGTCATACACCTCCACCATGGCATATACCCATGTGGGCTTCTGCACTGCTTCTTCAAAAAAATATGGCTCTGTCATGACACACTTGCTCATAAGAGCCATGTATCCAGTAAATTGGTCAGGTGACTGTCTCTGTCTGCGCTGTGATGTAGGGACTCCTACATTCTATGCCGCATCAAGTTTCAGTCTCTCAGCTTTTGTGGTACGCTTTCTGCCAGATTTGATGTTTGGTTCTGCATGAGTGGACTTCTCCACTCCATGAATCTCCTCCTATGGCTGATCCACATCTAGAGGCTCATCTTTGGGAACAAGAATTTCCTCCTCTGCATGCAAGTGTATCTCCCTCTCAAGCGAAAAATTCATGGCTTTCACCTCATTGAATTTTATATCTCGTCGCACCATAGTCATTCGACTGTTTGGAAAATACACACGATAATTATGGGGTGTTTCTGTGTACCCCACAAATATCCCAACTTCTATAGTTGGCTCCAGCTTCTTCCTAGCGTCTTTTGTCACATGAATGTAAACAGATGAGAAAAAATTCTTCAAATGAGAAATATCAATATTCTTACCATTAAAAGCTTCTTCATGTGTACTCATGCCAAGTACTCTATGAGGACAACAGTTTTGCACATAAACCACAGTGTTGCATGCTTCCACCCACAAGTGCATCAGTAGGCCCTGGTCATATAGCATAGCTCGTGCATCACCCACAATCATTCTGTTCTTCCTCTCCGCGACCCCATTCTGTTGTGGGTTATGAGGCGCTATGAGTTCTCTTCGAATTCCTTCTTTGCTACAGAATTCTTTGAATTCATTCAAGATATATTCACCACCATTATCACTCTACAGAGCCTTCACTTTATTCCCCGACTCCTTCTCCACCAATTCTTTAAACTCACGAAAATTTAGGAATGTTTCTCTCTTCTTCTGCATGAAGAAGATACAACATCTACGAGAATCGTCATCAAAAAATATAACATAATACCTATGTTTTGTTGTTGAAGCAACTGAGAAAGGTCCACACACGTCTGTGTGAATTCTCTCCAGGATCACCGAAGCACGATTCTCCTTCTCATGAAAGGTGGTCTTCACAAACTTACCCATATTACATCCCTTGCACTGATCTAACTGCGCAAGAGTACCCTTTTGAAGTCCATTAGAAATCTTCCGCAAAACCTTCAAGGTGCCATGGTGAAGATGGCCCAATCTCCTATGCCATAATTCTCCCTCATCTCGACTCACCGCTTCTTCTGCTTTTCCCATCATTGCAACGCAACCATCTACCTCCAGCTTGTAGAGATTCTTAACTTGAATCCCTATCCTCTTGGTTTGACCCATTTTTTTTATGTCGCAGGAAATCTTTTCCCTCACTGAAAACAACGTCATAACCTCTGTCTTCCAACATTGTGACAGAGACCAAGTTCTTCTTCAAACCTGGAACATGCATAACATCTTTCAACAGAAATGGTTTACTTGACTCCCTCTCAAAGGTAATGGTTCCAATTACGATCGCACTGTATCTGCCATCGTCGCCCATCTCTATATGCATTTGGAGATCCTTCTCCTCCAAGTCATTAAACAACTCCTTGTCACCCGTCATATGGAAAGACGCACCACTATCAAGATACCACACAAATCCCATTGAGCGAAACGAAGCATGTGATCAAAGAGAAATCAAGTTAAAATTGCGAGGCTAAGACCTCTCCATCTACATCTCCAACAGCCTTCTTTTTCTTCTTTTTCTGTGGGCAGTTAGTGGCGAGATGCCCATGTTCGTGATAGTAAAAACACTTCACTTTGGAAAAATCTAGCTTCTTGCCTTTAACCTCGGATTTTGGATGGGATTTCTTCCCATTTCCTTTCCTTTATTTGGCATCCAAAGCATAATTATCTTCATCATCATTCTTCGATGAAGAGCCATCCCTGGTACTTCACCTTATCTCCTCCTGCACAAGATCCAACCAAAGTTTCTCCTAACCCGGCAGTTTCTCCCATCCATTTACAGAGTATTCGTAGCTATTCCAACTCTTCAGAAGCCTAAGGAGAGCCAAGCTCACCAACTCATAATCGTCAACAGTAATCCCCACACTTCCTAATTCATCCCTACAGTGGACAAAATTTGTGAGATATTTTGGAATATTGTTGCCCTTCTCCATTTTTATTTTTCTGAGCTTATCTTTCAGTGCCAACTTCCTCTGGTCGCTGCTTCTTTGGAAAAGATCTGTCCTGTTGCTGATACGGGGGGTTTCGAGGGCATCACCCTTGAAGCTAAAAACAGATGTAAAATTTCGTTGTAAAAGTATAGTAATTTCTAGTCAATCTGGGCCGTTCATTAGACGAATGACCTGACGGTAGAAGTTATGTTTATTTTAGGGTTTTTTTCCCTAGAAGACAATGCCTTCTAGGCCTTCCCAAGGGTTTTCATATCTACCAGGACTTAGTGAATGAGAGGGAGAAGTTACCAGAGTGGGAGTGATTGTGGTCCGACTTGGCACAAGAAGAGATAAGGCAGAGCCTCAAAGATGAGACCTCCTACGAAGACAAAGAAATTTTTGCATTAGTCGTAAAAGGAAAGAAGGCCAAGGGAAATAAGTCCCAAGGTGAAGAGGGCAAGGAATACTTATCCAAGATCAAGTGTTTCCACCGTCACGAGTACAGGAACTATGCCAAGAATGTCCATAGAAGGCAAGAAAGAAGGAGCCTGCAGTTGTAGCAACAAGGTGAATCTTTAGCTTCACAGTTCAAGCATGATTTTACTCTCATTGCATGCATGGCCAACACTATCATGGGATTCATGTGATATCTCAATAGCGGTGCCTCATTCCATATGACGGGGAATAGAGATATCTTCAGTGACTTGGAGGAGAAGTACCTCCAGCATAACACAGAGTTTGGAGATGACATGATATATAGCATGACCGACATAGGTACAAGTTACCTTTCAGTGAGAGACTGGCTCCCCACTAAGACTCAAAGATGTCTTTTTTATTCCAAGACTAAAGAATAATATTGTTTACGTAGCGGTATTGGAAGAATTTGGCTAGATGTGATATTTAGAAAAGGAAAGGTTTTCCTTAGACACATTGCTATGGGACAGGTGAAATAGATCGGTGTACGAGTTAAGAACCTATATGCTCTCGAGGTTGAATATGCATGCAAAGATTTGGGGAGAAAAGCATAGGATAGAGACTTGGTCATTGAGAGGGAGCATAAATTACCTCTCAACATGCAACCTTAGAAGCAGTCTCAAAAGTTTTTGGAGCAACCACATTTGGATAAGCAAAGAGGAGACTGAGTGGAGGCGCCCATTCAAGTAGAGACCTCTAGTAGGGGGGAAGTTCAAGGCAGATGGGCAGAGGGAGCACGTGTTGCCATACCTCCAGGTGAGAGGTGGGGTGATGTGAATTCATAATCCCAAGAGAAGAAATTTGGCCAGGGTCCATTGAGATCTCTTGTCTCATGGATCAGTACCTTTCTACGGGAGCTCATAGTGCATAGTATAAGGATATATCAATAGTGATTGATGAAGTCAAATATCAGAGTGAAAAATGTCATATACTAGAGCAGAGATCAGAGTTGGCAGCAGCCAAGATGGCATAGATGCAGAGTCAAAAACAACGTCGAGTTTTCATAAGGCAATGCAGTAACTATTAGTATTCAGAGACTCAGATGACAGATGTGTTATCACTCATAAAAATGAAGCATCATTTGACAAAATCCATAAAAACAGAGTCATTTTAATTCAGAGGTACACAACCATGTATGAGGTCATCATTTCCCTTTTGTCATGTGTGTAAGCATGAGATGTCACCCTAAGCTGCTATTTTTCACTCAACATTCATTATTGCATGTGAAACATCTCAATGTCACTTTTTGAGAGCTGCTTCATCACACCAAGTAGCTTGTTGTCCAATTTGACTTTCCAAGTGTCACCTTTTTAAGAGGGCATCTTGGTTATAAAAGGATATGGTCATGTAAAAGAAAGCACACAAAGGAGGCTTTGTGGATATTATAGAAGCTCATGGAACTTAAGTTATTCGTGGAGGACCATAGCTTTGCTAAAGCATGCATTAGTTCAATTTGTTTGAATTTCTGCAACAAGGAAATGGTTGTGTTTTTGGACTATTTAAGCAGCAAGTTTAGAGAGAAGATTATGAATGAACAGAGAAGAATTTGGAAACAATGAGAGAGGTTATTGTATGGAATATGACAAGGAAAAATAAAATCTCTGACTTTTCTCATGGGTGCTATCAATTGGGAGATACAAGGATTTCTTTGAGCCCTATTTTCAGAAAACAAAGTTTTCCTATTTTACACATGTTTTTCAAATGCTGGTTGTGGACATTTGGAGATGGTTTTCAAAAATAAAACAGATAGTTTTCTTCAAAAAATTATTATTGACAAAAAACTCCTCCAATTTTTCAAAATACAACATGGATTTTGAGATATAAGCTCTATTCTAAGACCTATTTTTCAGGAAAAAGGGGAAAAATCTGCAAGGATGTCTTAAATGAAAGGTGAGATTGACACCCCAAAACTCTTAGTTTGAGTTTATTTATGATTTTTTAAGGCTAATGGCATGTTATATACAATATTTTGGCACTTAAAGGGTTCATTTTTCAAAATTACACAAAAATTTGGATTTTCAACACTTACGTAGCGTAATTGGGCTTGAAGGATAGCAAAACACTATGAAACTACTGTAGTTGTTCTTTTTACTTTTTAAACCAGTTTTGGATGCTATCAAGAGGTGAAATTGGTGTAGGATATGTGTTTAATGACGATGAACACTATTCCAAAGGAAAGAATCAAGAATTTTGAGGATAAATGGCATGTTCTGCAACGCTACAAAAGTATGCTACGAAACTGCCTTACTTTCGTAGCGTACTGTATTTCAGCCTTTTTAGCAAGTTTGGGAGCATATTTGTACATATAGAGATTATTGAAGGGTTAAATACCATGACAAGAAATTATTCAGCACTCAAGGACCACGAATTGAAGAAAAATTGACCATCAAAGTATTCGTGGAAGAAGAAGACCATTTGCCTAAAAAACAGGGTTTTGTTTCCTAGTTTTGAGGAGGTCAGTTAAGTGGTCATAAAGTGGTCATAAAGTGATGAATCCCATCATCTCAATTTGAACATGTGAAACGATACTTGTCAAAGAATGTAATTTCTTTAGTAGATAAGGTTGTTAAAGGCAATAATGAGTAATTTGAGTCATATTAGGAAAAGGATTGTCAAGTAGGATAGGTGTCTGTTTGTCATTAAGTTGATGTTTTATGGTTATGCAAGGTGTCATTAGGAAAAAATTCAATGAATATAGCTAGGAGGTAGATCATCTCATGATGTAACAAATCTATTAAAGGCCATTGAATTGAAATTTTCAATGGTTGGAGATTTTTGGAAAAATTGCAGCTTATTGTAAATTGATTGTTTCAGCAATACAGAGATTTGTTACTTGACCAACCTAAGATTCTGAATGAGTTTTTAGTGCTTATCTATCATATATATACCTTTTATTTATCTCATTTGCAGTGGTTTTCATTTATAATACTCAGAATTCGTTCATGTAATGCTCTGACTTCCTTTATAGATGAATTGACTGTGTATTTTATTCTTTCATGTGTGTGTCCTACTACTAAAAACTCTTACCTGCCTCATCTTCCATGTCAAGTGAACTCACTGAATCACTGAATAGGTTGACTCCATAAGCCCAATTTTTACATACTGATATGATTTTCAACCTACACTCATCATAAGAAAGTTATTTTCTAAATAGAGCTAGCCATCTACATATTTATTCAATATCATTAACCCTTGAGAGAGCACTCTCAGACTGAGGAGGCTAAGCCTCAGTCACAAGATTGGTTTGAAACAGTTACATGAGATTCTCTGATTAGCAACCTATCAGAAGAAATTTTGTGATAACATTTTGGTGCATATGCTGGGAGTCTGAAGATATACATCTCCTGAAATTTGAAGCTGAACTCTTGAAGGTAGTAGTAGCTCAGAAAGTTGTTTGAGGTTGCAAAACTACCTTGGCGACTCCATTGTTGAAGAATTAAAAATTTCATAGATTCATGGTGATTCCACTAGACATATGGATAACTTAGATGCTACCATTCTTGTTTCAAGGTATGCATGTATAGATTTTTCAGGAATTTATGGTTTCCCAAATCCTTTTCCCATGGATGCATAATTTTTAAGGAATGGTCCAAAATTTAATGGAGAATATTTGAGTTTGACCTTGAAGCATATATCAGGATTTTGTGACTTTACTGAGCTTCTTAGATTCAAACATGAAGATGTTTGCATTATATTGTTCTATGATTCATTTCAAGGGAAATGTAAACAGTGCATTGAAATCTTTCGTGTCATATCTATTAAGTCATTTCTAGATTTTTGGCTTATGTTTTTGGAAGAATGGATAGAAAGAATATATTTTGTGTTAGAATCTCCTATAATTCAAGGTTTTAAACAATGGAATGATGATCATACTAATGAGTAAGTAGATGAAAATTATTGTTTGTCCTTGTCTTCTTATCTAAAATCATTTGAGTGCAAGTCAGAAGATAAGATTCAATTTTTGGATGAAGTTGCTAAGAACATGGAGAAAGACATTGAAGTTTGAGAAATTCAAATTAAATCTTATAGGCTTCATGATCAAGATCAGTCTTTTCAAAAAAAATTCATGCCAGAATACAAAGAGAGGGTGTTTCTACCTTTCTCTTTTAAGATTGAGGAAGAAAACCTTGTTCTTGAAAATCAGTTTGAAAATGAGTTTGATAGCACACATCTGAAATCTAATGTTGCTAAAGAAAATGTATATGAGCTGTCTGAAACTGCAAAATGTCTTGAGAATAATCAAACAGACTATGTATTCTATGATCCTATAGTTGACTACATGGAAGAGTTCTACAGTTCAAATTTCCAATTATGTTTTCATCATGAATATCATATCCATTTTATGTTGCCTTGGTCATTTCAGTATCATGCTTACTTTTCATTCACGTGCAGTTAAGAGGTTCAAATATCAGATCAGATCAATGACTAGCTTCATTGGAAGTTTCATGTTGCTTGAAATAAAAATGGAGATTGCAGTTGTTAGGGTAGGTAGGAGTGTGTGAATAAGCTCAAAGTTGACTGAGCATATTTTTAGTAGGAACAAAGTTGGTTTTTCAGTAGTAATCATCAGGCTTGAGCTTGAGGAGAAGGCCATAAGAGCTTGGCGAAGTTTTCATAAATTTCATGTTTTTTTTCCAAGAAGATGGATGGCACTGGAACTACAGGTTCTTTGGTGTACCACAGGGGCACACCATCCCAAGTGGAGCCACTCTTATCACTCATAAAAATGAAGCATCATTTGACAAAAACCTAGAGTTTAATGTGCCAAAGGTAGGGTCATAGAATTCATTTTTCATTACTTGGTAAGGGAAATTTTAAATTTTTCTTGCTTAAGCTTACCCTAAGGTCTAAACCCACTCACTTTCAAATTCCCTCATGTCACATCACTCATCATTTTCTGACAGATTTCAATTCCCAAGGTTTTTGTACTGAAAGGTCATTTTAGCCAAGAATCCCTACTTTCATAGCAAATTCAGTGTAAAATAGGTAGAAAACACTACGAAACTCACTAATAGTTTCGTAGCGAATATGAAGCATTTCTCTGTTTTCTGACTTTGAGCAGTCAACTTCAAGGGAGGTTTTTGGACAAAAAAAGAAGTATTTTAAGAAAATTAGAGAGGTTATTTTCAAGCACATATCATATAATGATAACCTCTTTCACTTTCCTTAAAGGTGCTACATATTGGTAGATATAGGGATGTCTTTCAGCCCTATTTTTAGACTGTAGAATTTTCCTATTTTACACATGTTTTTCAAATGAATTTTCTGGATAGTTGGAGATGGTTTTCAAAAAACCAAGAGAGGATTTTCTTAACGACATGATGACCTACAAAAACCTCCTTCATTTTTGCAACATCTATCCAGGATAGGGAGATAAGAGCTCATCTTTGAACCCTATGTTTTCAGAAAAATCACAGTCATTTTAATTCAATGGTACACAACCATGTATGAGGTCATCATTACCCTTTTTGCATGTGCATAAGAATGAGTTGTTATCTTAAGCTTCTATTTATCACTCAACATTAATTATTTCATGTGAAACATCTCATTGTCACTTTTTGAGAGCTGCTTCATCACACCAAGCAACTTGCTATCTAATTTGACTTTCCAAGTGTCACCTTTTTAAGGGGGCAACTTGGGTATAAAAGGAGATGGTCATGTATAAGAAAGAGCACAAAGGAGGCTCTATGGATAAGATAGAAGCTCATGGAACTTAAGCTATTCGTGGAGGACCCTAGCTTTTCTAGCTTTGCTGAAGCATGCATTAGTTCAAGTTGTTTGAATTTCTGCAACAAGGAAATGCCTGTGTTTTTGGACTATTTGAGAAACAAGTTTAAAGAGAAGATTATGAATGAACATAGATTAATTTTGAAATACTGAGAGTAGTTATTTTTAAGCACAGGAAAATGAAAAATTATTAGAGGAATTTTTAGGTCTAAAATGGGCCTCCTAAGGAAATTATAAAATAATAGTGGAAATAATAAAATAAGATTTGATGACATCATCAAATTTTAGATGGAAAAAAGAAAAAACTATTTTTTCAACTTGTATTTTCAACTTATCTCCCTGATTTTTTACTCAAATTTAAAGCGGGAGTACTCGTTGGATGTAAAATTAAATTCCTCATCCAAGGATTACCCATGTTGCATACTTTCGATGGACCCTACTAAGAGAAAAATAAGAAATATATGAAAAACAATATTGCAATCACGTTTTTTCATGTATTTCTCATTTTTCACTTAATAGGGTCCATCGAAAGTATGCAATATGGGTACTCCTTGGATGAGAAATTAAATTTTGCATCCAATGAGTACTCCCGCTTGAAATTTGAGTTAAAAATTTGGGAGATAAGTTGAAAATGTAGTTTTATTATTTTATTATTTTTTAATCTTTTTACCCTTTTACTTAAAAAATGGTGAATCACCCCCCATGGTTGACATCATCATCTTGAATCCTATTGGTTCTTATAAAGTTTATTTTTGTTATACATTTTTCGTAGGAGGCCCATTTTAGACCTCAAAATTCCCCTAATGAACCTCTCTCACTTTTCTCACAGGTGCTATCAGTTAGGAGATACAAGGATTTCTTTGAGCCCTATTTTCAAAAAATGAGTTTTCTTGTTTTACAGATGTTTTTCAAATGCAGGTTCTGGATAGCTGAAGATGGTTTTCAAAAACCCAAGAGAGGTTTTTCTTCAGAACATTCATATTGACAAACACCTCCTCCATTTTTGAAAAATACATCATGGATTCGGAGATATAATCTTTGTTCTAAGACCTATGTTTCAGAAAAAAAACACAAAAAATCTACAAGGATGTCTTTAATAGAATGGTGAGATTGACACCTTGAAACTCTTAGTTTGAGTTTATTTATGAATTTTTAAGGCTAATGACATGTTAGAGACAATATTTTGGCACTTATAGGGTTCATTTTTCAAAATTACAAAAAAATCTGGATTTTCAGTACTTTTGTAGCGTGCCTGGGCTTGAAGGACAACAAAACGCTATGAAACCACTGTAGTTGTTCTTTTTAATTTTTGAACCAGTTTTGGATTCTATCAAGAGGTGAAATTGGTGTAGGAGATGTGTTTAATGATGATGAAAACTATGCCAAAGGAAAGAATAAAATTTGTTGATGATAAATGGCATGTTTTGCAGTGCTACAAAAGTACTCTATGAAACTGCTTTACTTTCATAGCGTACTATATTTCAGCCCTTTTAGCAAGTTTGGGATCATATTTTGACATATGGAGATTATTGAAGGGTTAAATACCATGACAAGAAATTATTCAGCACTCAAGGACCACGAATTGAAGAAAAATTGACAGCCAAAGTATTCGTGGAAGAAGAAGACTATTTGCCTAAAAAATAGGGTTTTGTTTCCTAGTTTTGAGGAGGTTAGTTAAGTGGTCATAAAGTGATGAATCCCATCATCTCAATTTGAACATGTGAAAGCATAATTGTCAAAGAAAGTAATTTCTTTAGTAGATAAGGTTGTTAAAGGCAATAATGAGTAGTTTGAGTCCTATTAGGAAAAGGACTGTTAAGTAGGATAGGTGTCTGTTTGTCATTAAGTTGATTTTTTATGGTTATGCAAGGTGTCATAAGGCAAAAATCTGATGAATCTATCCAGGAGGCAGATCATCTCATGATGTAACAAGTCTATTAAAGGTCATTGAGTCGAAATTGTCAAGGGTTGGAGATTTTTGGCAAAATTGCAGCTTATTGTAAATTGAATGTTTCAGCAATACAAAGATTTTGTTACTAGACCAACCTGAGATTCTGAATGACTTTTTAGTTCTAATCTATCTTATATTTACCTTTTGTGTATCTCATTTGCAGTGTTTTTCATTTATAATACTCAAAATCCATTCACGCAATGCTCTGACTTCCTTTATAGATGAATTGGCTGCGTCTTTTCCTATTTCATGTGTGTGTGTCCTACTACTAAAAAATATTACCTGCCTCAGCTTCCATGTCAAGTGTACTCACTGAATCACTGATATGTTGACTTTATAAGCCCAATGTTTACATACTGATATCATTTTTAACCTACACTGATCATAGGCAAGTTATTTTCTAAATAGAGTTAGCCATCTACATCTTTATTCAATATCATTAACCCTTGAGAGAGCCCTCTGAGACTGAGGATACTAAGCTTCAGTCACAAGATTGGTTTGAAACAGTTACATGTGATTATCTAATTAGCAACCTATCCGAAGCAATTTTGTGATAAAATTTCGGTGCATCTGCTGGGAGTCTGAAGATATACATCTCCCAAAAATTTGAAGCTGAAATCTTGAAGGTAACAGGAGCTCTAAAAGTTGTTCGAGGCTGCAGAACTACCTTGGTGTAATATTCCCAATTAGAAATAGCTAATTGAAAATATTACTTTTGACTATTTTTGCCTTTATAAAGTTAAAATATAAATAAAGTGGGTGAAGGAGCACTTAGCTCACACTTAGGATTAAAGCATTCCCTAAATTCACTAACGAGACATATTGAATTAGCAAGGTGGGGCCTAGTGGCCAAGTGGCAGTGCAGGGAAAGGGGCAGCGTGGGCAGCGTGGGGCCTAGCCAGCATAGTTTGAGTTGGACAACGTGGGCCAAGAGGGACAACGTAGAGATTGGCGGGGCCTAGGTGAGAGAGAGGCTCACCAAGCATAAAGGGAGGAAGGGTCTCCTCATTCTCATCATTTTGATTATGAATTTTGAGATTTATCTTCTTGACATTGAGCATGCTTGCTGTTTAGCAAAGTCTGCACATATTTTTCAGTACATCGGGTGTCTCCATTCGGAGATCCCAACCTTAGCCCCAGGGGACTTCGAGTGCCTACTCGAGTGAGGAGTTCCATCCTTATTTTGTCAGTGGGAGTTGCAGCTATCACGATAGGAGCATCCACACAGAGAGACAACGCAGTCAGTGAGAGGGAGGACGCAGTCATGTGGGGAGGTTGTTCCGGATTGGGATATTGAGGTGGATTCAGCCCTGGATAGTGAATAAGGGGCCAGCCCTTCCCTATTCCAACGTTTTTGAGGAGTTACGGACCAGCTTTTGGAGCAGATCATTTAGAGCCATCGTCCCGCCTTAAGGAATAGCATAGTACCTCAAGGGAGCCATTTTCGGGGGTCAGCCATTTATGAAAATATTTCTGGGCTTTTCTGGGTATTGGGAGTAGAGGTCATTCCCAAAGTTTCAGAATTTTCCGAGGTGGGGAGTAGCCCCAAAGATTCAGTCCATTGCAGCAGTAGCAACAGCACAGTAACAGTGCCAGTAGCTTGGAGATATTGCAGTCTTGAGTTAGCAGCCATTCCGAGTCACAATGTCAGAGTATTTCTACGCTTTCCTAGTGCAATCGAAGGTGCCATCATTCTAATCACCTTTGTACTCATGTTTCTATCTTTTAGTATTAATAAAATGGCTCAGCGTTCTCCATATTGGTTATTGTTCATGTGATATCTTTCTAGTTGTTGTTTGACTTTGTTTATGTGCTTTATATTTCTGTCTATTTCTACTTGGAATATTACAGTGGTATCAAAGCTCATAGACTTGGCTCAGCTTATGGAGCAGATTGTCTATGACACCTTCAAGTAAACCATACATTTTTTACCGAGGGAGGAGGTACAGAGATCAAGAATGAAGGTTAGAGCTAACTTTCGGGGAAGGTGATAGCGTTCAAGTAGTGGATGCAGAGGAAGAGTAACCAATGGCAGAGGACAGAAATGCCGATAAGTAGTTCAGGGAACTTATCCTCAAATCGGTACAAGATCTGTCGAGATGGATAGAGAAGATGGGGCAGAGATTCACAGTAGAGTCTAGACCTCACGAGACCCCGAGGGGTTTCCATGTTGGAGAGGGCTCTGGCACATCTCATCATTTATAGGTGCACCCCACAGCATAGCAGGTGGCATCACACACACCCCCCCGTTCCACGATTCCTACATTTCTTGCCGCTGAAATTGGGGCAGAAGCACAGCAGGCGCAGGAGCCGACACACATGGGGGATTATTTCGCTGAGTACCAGTCATATGGTAAGGAGTTCAGAGATGCCCTCACTTTCCACGATTTTGTTCAGCTCAAGCGGGAGAGCAAACCCCGCAACCATCACAGGGGGAATATGCATTCACATGATGGGGACTTGCAGCGCACGGTGGGCAGATTCCATTTACCGACATTTGATGGATCATCCAAGTGATCGGAAAAAGCTTGGGTGGAGAAGCTGTACATGTATTTCCAGCTTAATCAGATGGCAGAGCTAGAGGCCATCAAAGTGGCAGCACTGTACCTGGAGGGCGAGGTGTTGGGTATGTGTTATATTCTTTCCACGATTGGCCCCACGCGTTGTATGTTGCGTCGGGCGTAGCTGGGGGGTCACGAGGGGCGAAGCAGTCCCCACCGTTGGGGTCCAAAATTTGTTTTTTGTGCGGACCCACTCATAGGCGGATCCGCCCATGGTTTTGTGCATGGTTTTGCACATGGTTTTGGGGTTCGATGGTTTTCGGCCCCTGGTATTTTGTACATCCGGTCAAGGGAACTACGGTTATGTTCTAATCCAGGGTTAATGGATTGGGGTTTATGTATGCTTCGGCATGTATATATTTTCCACGATTGGCCCCACGCGTTGTATGTTGCGTCGGGCGTAGCTGGGGGGTCACGAGGGGCGAAGCAGTCCCCACCGTTGGGGTCCGGGGCAGCGCCCCGGCCAAAATTTGTTTTTTGTGCGGACCCACTCATAGGCGGATCCGCCCATGGTTTTGTGCATGGTTTTGCACATGGTTTTGGGGTTCGATGGTTTTCGGTCCCTGGTATTTTTGTAGATCCCGTCAAGGGAACTACGGTTATGTTCTAATCCAGGGTTAATGGATTGGGGTTTATGTATGCTCCGGCATGTATATATATGTGTTGTAACACTAAAAGGAATATAATGAAAATCAAGCTGGTCGTCCCGATTTGGGATCCAGGGGAAAATCTCTGTGTTTATCTGTTTTATGTTTTATGCTCTCGCTATTGTTTATTTTCTGTTATAAGATTCGTGTGTAGATAATTTCTGTTCAGGGTTAAAACCTACATTTGGTATCAAAGTTGTTTCGGCTTCAAGGGGACGCCTTTGTTGTTGAGGGTTTTTTTCTCGGGCCTGTGGTAGACCCTGTTCAATGGGAGATCTGCGGGATCGATTCTTGTGGTGAAAGAAGATGGCGAGCGGCGGAAAGATAGAGATCGAGAAATTTAATGGTCAGAGTTTTGAGTTGTGGAAGCTCAAGATGGAGGATCTGTTGGTGGATAAAGATCAGTGGATCGCGGTAGATCCAGGTACTAAACCAACGGGAGTGTCAGATGAAGACTGGAAGAAACTGGATCGGAAGGCTAAGAGCACAATACGGTTGTGTGTCTCAGATTCAGTATTGTTGAATGTATCTCGGGAAGCTACGGCGAAGAATTTGTGGGAAAAACTTGGGACTTTGTACCAATCTAAGTCTCTGGTGAACAAGTTGTTCCTGCGGAAAAAGCTGTATAACCCGAGGATGAAGGATGGAGACTCGGTGACAGAGCATCTGAACGCCTTCAATACTGTGGTAAGTCAGCTGTCATCTGTTGATATTAAAATCTCAGATGAAGATAAGTGCATCAGTTTGTTGTGTTCTCTACCAGACTCGTGGGACAGTCTGGTTATTACAATAGGTAGCAACACAACTACCTTGAATTTTGATGACATTGTCTCAGCCTTGCTGTCGGAGGAAATGAGACGGAGAAATATGGAGGGTCAAAATGGAGATGCCTTATCCGTACGAGGAAGGTCCCAGAATAGAAACAAGAATAAGGTTTCGAGTGGGAGATCTAAATCTAGAGGGAGATCTAAATCTCCTGGAAAGTTTGTAAAGGTGTGCTGGAAATGCGGAAAGGAAGGGCACTACAAAAAGGAATGCAGATCTAAAGCTCCTGAGAAAGGAAAGGGATCCGATGAAGGTCCTTCTGCAGAGGCAAAAACCACCTCGGATGAAGGTGGGGATGTGTATTTGGCTTCTTCTTCAAATACACATGTAGATCATGAGTCATGGTTGATTGACTCAGGTGCATCCTTTCACTTCACTCCCCATAGGGAGTGGTTCTGCGAGTATGAGCAATATGATGGTGGTGATGTCTTCCTAGGGGATGATAGGAGGGCCAGAATCATCGGACGTGGAAAGGTCAAGCTGAAGCTGCAAGGTGGAAGGATTAGAACACTTCCTGGTGTTCTTCATATTCCTGCATTGGCTAGAAATTTGATTTCTGTAAGCAAGATGGATGATGCAGGTGTAAAAATAGTGTTCGAGAAAGATTCCTGCAAGATGGTTCGGGGAGCACTGGTACTAATGCGGGGAGTTCGGACTGGAACTCTATACAAGCTAGAAGGTAGCACTGTTATTGATGGATGTAATAGTTCTATGGTTCCTGAAAGTGGAGCGGAAAGCCTAGCTGTCTCTAGAGAAAAGACCATGTTATGGCATCAAAGGCTTGGACATATTGGAGAGAAGGGCCTTCAGATACTGCACATAAATGGTATGGTAGAAGGTATGTCTAATTGTTCTCTGGATTTCGATTTCTGTGAACATTGTGTATATGGGAAGCAGAATCGGGTGAGTTTTCCTTCTGGTGCTAAGAGGGCAAACAAGATATTAGAACTTGTGCACAGTGATGTGTTTGGGCCTGTGTTAGTTCCATCACTGGGAAAGTCCGTGTACTATGTTTCATTCATAGATGACTTCTCAAGGAATACATGGATATATTTCTTGAGGAAGAAATCTGAAGTCTTTGACAGATTTAAAGAATTTAAGGCTCTGGTGGAAAACCAGACAGAGAAGAAGATAAAGGCATCGAGGACAGATAATGGTGGGGAGTTCTGCAAGAAGGAATTTGAAGAGTTCTGTAAGAAGTGTGGTATAGCACGATAGAAGACTACTCCATACACACCTCAGCAAAATGGAGTTGCAGAAAGAATGAACAGAACACTGATGGAAAAGGCAAGAAGCATGCTCAATGGTACCGGGTTAGGACAAGAATTCTGGGCAGAGGCAGTGGAGACTGCATGTTACTTAGTTAACAGATCACCTTCATCAGCGTTGGAGGATAAGACCCCACATGAGGTATGGACTGGAAAGAAACCTTCTCTTTCACATCTAAGGGTATTTGGATGTGATGCATATGTACATGTTCCAAAGGAGAAAAGGACTAAGTTGGATAATAAATCTGAAAGGTGCATCTTTATTGGGTATAAGGATGGTTTAAAGGGTTACAAGCTTTGGAACCCAGAAACAAGGAAGGTTGTGTACAGCCGAGATGTGGTGTTTAGAGAAGTGAAAGATGTTGTTAAACATGAAGTCCTACCAAAGGAACCCGAGAAGATAGAGTTTGAGCTAAAGGAGGATGAATCAGACTCTACAATAGAAGAAGACTCAGAAGATGAAGAGCCACAAACTCCAGCTTTGAGAAGATCAGTTCCGGAAAGAAGGCAACCAGAAAGGTATAGTCCATCTGCTTTCTGTTCAGGTTTTGCCTTAACTATAACTGATGATGAACCCAGAACTGTCAGGGAGGCAGTAGATTCAGAGGATGGAAAACTCTGGAAGGAGGCCATGGTCGATGAAATGGCATCCTTACACAAAAATGAGGCATGGGATCTGGTGGACTTGTCGACTGGAAGGAAGCCCATCGGGAGAAAATGGGTGTTTAAGAAGAAGATGAATGTAGAAGGCAAGGTGGAGAAATACAAAGTTCGGTTGGTAGCAAAAGGTTATTCCCAGGTGCCGGGAATTGATTTTGGTGATATTTTTTCTCCTGTTGCCAAGGTTACTTCTATTAGATTACTTTTATCTGTTGCTGCTGCATTTGATTTTGAGATAGAACAGATGGATGTGAAGACAAGATTTCTTCACGGGGATCTAGAAGAGGAGATCTACATGAAGCAACCTGAAGGCTTTATGGTGAAGGGTAAGAAAGAACTAGTATGCAGGTTGAAGAAGTCTCTCTATGGGTTAAAACAATCACCAAGGATGTGGTATCGGAAATTTGATACCTATATACGGGGACTTGGCTTCACCAGAAGCAAGGAGGATCACTGTGTTTATTTTAAATTAATTGGTGACCGTGTTATTTATTTGGTCTTGTATGTGGATGATATGTTGTTGATTGGAAATGACAAAGAAATTATCCAAGATTTAAAGACCCAACTGTTCTCCAAATTCGACATGAAGGATCTGGGTGCTACAAATTATATTTTGGGCATGGAAATTAAGAGAGATCGGGCAAAGAGGAAGCTCTGGTTAAACCAGAGGAAGTATGTTGAGACTATATTGCAGAGGTTCAATATTCAGGATAGTAAACTAGTGAAGGCTCCACCTCAGAGGGTAAAGTCAGTTCTCTATCAACAACAATATTCCAAGACACAAGAAGAAGAGGAGTATATGTCCCGTGTTCCATATGCAAGTGGAGTGGGTAGCCTGATGTATGCAATGGTCTGTACTAGACCAGACATTGCACATGCAGTGGGAGTATTGAGCAGGTTTATGTCAAACCCAGGGAAGGAGCATTGGACAGTAGTGAAGCGGGTTTTCAGATATTTACGTGGCACTAGTGATTATGGCCTGTGCTACCAGGGAAGACCAGGATTGGAAAGAATGTTGGACATTCGTGGTTTTGTTGATGCAAACTGGGCTGGAGATCTGGACCAAAGAAGATCTACAAGTGGGTATGTGTTTAGCCTATTTGGAGGCGCAGTCAGTTGGATGAGTAAAAGACAGTCTGTAGTGGCTCTTTCAACTACAGAGGCAGAATACATAGCAGCCACTCATGCAAGCAAGAAAGCAATTTGGTTGCAGAGATTGTGTTCAAGTATGGGGTTGGTACAACAAGCTATAAGGATAGACTGTGATAGCCAAAGTGCAATTTTCTTGGCTAAGAACCCTGTTTATCATTCAAAGACAAAGCACATTGATGTTCAATATCACTTTGTTAGAGATATGGCTGAGGCTAAAAGGGTGTTGTTGGTAAAGGTGGACACTTTGAAGAATGTTGCAGATGCATTGACGAAGTCTGTGAGCACTCAGAAGTTCTCTTGGTGTAGAGAAACAATGGGTGTTGAAGAATTGGCCCAATGACTAAGCTCTCCTGTGGCCCCCTGTGGAAAGAAAACAATAAGTGGGAGAATGTTGGGTATGTGTTATATTCTTTCCACGATTGTCCCCACGCGCTGTATGTTGCGTCGGGCGTAGCGGGGGGGTCACAAGGGGCAAAGCAGTCCCCACCGTTGGGGTCCGGGGCAGCGCCCCGGCCAAAATTTGTTTTTTGTGCGGACCCACTCATAGGCGGATCTGCCCATGGTTTTGTGCATGGTTTTGCACATGGTTTTGAGGTTCGATGGTTTTCGGCCCCTGGTATTTTGTAGATCCGGTCAAGGGAACTACGGTTATGTTCTAATCCAGGGTTAATGGATTGGGGTTTATGTATGCTTCGGCATGTATATATATGTGTTGTAACACTAAAAAGAAAATAATGAAAAATCAAGCTGGTCATCCCGATTTGGGATCCAGGGGAAAATCTCTGTGTTTATCTGTTTTATGTTTTATGCTCTTGCTATTGTTTATTTTCTATTATAAGAATCGTGTGTAGATATTTCTGTTCAGGGTTAAAACCTACACGAGGCCCAGGATTGGTGGTTTCATGGGATGGTCACACTGGGGCACTCGAGAGTGATAGCATATGCCGAGTTTACGCGGAGTTTGGTGGAGCATTTTGACCGGAGGGATCTAGAGGAGCATTTTGTTGAGATAACAAAGCTCAATCAAACTGGGAGGCCGGATACGTACATATCAGTTTTTTTGAGACTCTCCGTGATGGTCTCAGATCTATCCACCGCCCGTATGATTTATATGTTCATAGATGGATTGGCAGAGCCTCTACAGGGATTATTCAGATCGACGAGGTCCATGACACTCCATGATGAAGTTGAGAGAACTCAGTATTTGCAGGATGCACTTCCCAGGACTAGAGCTCCTTTTCCACAGAGATCGGCATTCCAGCCAAAGGGAAAGGACGAGAGGGTTCCGCCTGCCTAGGGGAACCAGGGCAGAGGGTTTGGAGATGATGAGGCCAGGAGAGAACTGAAGTGGAAGAGATTGTGCTTCATGTGCCGGGAGCCATGGGCACCAGGACACCGTTGTGCTGTGAGGAAGGCACATTACATCGAGGTCTTCTCTGATAGTAGCGGGGAAGAAGACGAGTATGAGGATGTGGAGGCTAGAAACAGTAGTGTAGCATAGAGAGGGGATAATCTGCCGCCTCCACCACCTGGAGCAGGAGGTGTAGCTTTTGCACCTACTGGGGGAGCCCTTGTAGCCTTGCAGGGAGTTGCCAAGTACTTGAAATTGCGTGTCCTAGGTACAGTACAAGGGCAGCGTGTGTCAGCATTGGTAGACAGTGGGGCTACCCACAATTTCATTGATGCTTAGCTAGTAGAGTGGAGGGGCATACAGATGGATACTTTTCATGGATTTTCGGTGCTATTTCCAAGGGACCGAACCATGCAGTGTGCCAGGTATGTGCCGACCTTGGCAGTGACGATAGAGACATACATCCTGACAGATCATTTCTTCGTGGTGGACATTCTAGAAACCAACGTGATACTGGGGGTACAGTGGCTTATCACATTGGGGAAGGTTAACACTGACTGGGAGACCTTGGAGATGGAGTGGATGGATAAGAAGACTAGGAGGCATGAGAAGATTCGGGGGATACACACCTACCCACCGCAGACAGTTTTAGCACATCGGATGGAGGCAAATTTCTGGAAGGGGGACATAGAGTGGGCAGTGGAGCTGCGTGTGACAGAGGCAGGATCTAGAGGGTAGGCCATACACCCAGATGTACAGTCCATTCTTGACCAATATGCTACGGTATTTGGGGAGATACCACCAAGACAACCACTGGATCGGGGATTTGAGCACACTATTGAGCTAGAGTAGGGTAACCAGGTTGTTATTACTACACCCTATAGGCACCCCAAAGCCTATCGAAATGAGATTAAGAGGGATATACATGAGCTCTTAGATCTTGGACACATCCGTCCTAGCACCAACCCCTTTGCTTCTTCAGTAGTGATGATAAAGAAGAAGGATGGCACGTTGAGGATGTGCATTGATTACAGGGCCTTGAACAAGAAGACCATGAAGAACCGGTACCACAGCCCACGGATTAATGAGTTGATGGATGAGCTGAGGGGTGCCAAGTTCTTCTTAAATATTTATTTGAGATTCACGTGAGGGAGAAGGACATTCCCAAGACCGCTTTTCCGGTGTCATTACGACCATTTTGAGTTTTTGGTGATGCCTTTTGGGCTAACCAATGCCTTGGCCACTTTCTAGTCATGCATGAATCAGATCTTCTGCAATCACTTGAGGAAGTGTGTGCTAGTGTTTTTTGATGACATATTGGTCTACAGCTAGACATGGGAGGAGCATCTCCAACATATAGAGGCTGTATTGCGCATCTTGGAAGAGCATCAGTTTTATGCTAATCTCTCCAAGTGCGAGTTTGGGTTGACCGAGATTCTCTACTTGGGGCACATCATCAGGTTGGATGGAGTAGAGGTACACAAGGAGAAGATCAGGGCCATCAAGGAATGGCCAGAGCTGAAGAATGTGACAGAACTTCGGGGATTTGTGGGGATCTGCACCTACTACCGGAATTTTGTCAAGGGATTTTCCTAGCTTGTTGCACCCCTTATAGATCTCGCCAAGAAAGGGAATTCTATTCGTCAGATATAGTGCAGAGGGATTTTAATAGGCTCAAGGAGGTGATGAGCAGCTCCCTAGTGTTAGCATTACCAGATTTTACACAGCCCTTTGTCTTGGAGTGTGATGCATCGGGGGAGGGGATAGGCGCAGTGTTGATGCAGGGAGGCCACCCCATAGCTTTCGAGAGCTGGAAGCTATTGCCACATGAGAGGTTGTATGTTATATACAACAAAGATATGTTGGTCATCATGCATGCATGGGCCAAGTTTCAATAGTACCTGGTGGGGAACAGGTTTAGGGTGAGGACGGACCACAACAACCTCCGGTTTTTTCTAGAGCAGAAACAGTTGTAGGAGAGGCATCAAAAGTGGATCAGTAAGATCCAGGCTTACAAGTTTGACATCGAGTATGTCAAAGGGAAGAATAATGTTGTGACAGACGCACTTTCACGCAGGCCAGCAACATTTTCCTTGATGAGTTTGGACATGGATTGGAGGGCTCGACTTTTGGTAGAGTATTCCAAGGACCGTTTGCCTGCGAGATTTTGGATGGGCAAGTGACAGATGACAAGTATAAAGTGATGGACGAGGTGATATATTATAGGGAAAATATCTTCTTGATTGAGGGCTCCCAGCTTAAGAAGAAGATATTGCATGCCTAGCATGATTCGCCATTATCAGGCCACCAGGGGTTTACCAAAACCTACAGGGCCATCAGGGAGAGGTTCTCTTGGAAGGGCCTCAAGGAGGACGTGCTCCAATATGTCATGGAGTGCGAGGTTTACCAGCACAAAAAAGGAGATATGAACCATCCGGCTAGATTATTGCAGCCTCTTCCCATACCTGAGGGGACATGGGAGAGTATCTCGATGGACTTCATTACAGGGTTGTCTACGGTATAGGGCAAGGATTGCATATTTGTAGTCGTTGATCGGATGACTAAATATGCTCATTTTTT
Source organism: Pinus albicaulis (assembly GCA_034641835.2). Taxonomy (NCBI): domain Eukaryota; kingdom Viridiplantae; phylum Streptophyta; class Pinopsida; order Pinales; family Pinaceae; genus Pinus; species Pinus albicaulis. Next base: position 999,240,357 of record CM076571.1, read on the forward strand.
CGCCATATCGGCACATTACACTGCAGCTCAGGTAGCAGAGTTGTTCTTCAGGGACGTTTTCAGATTGCATGGTCTTTTGAAGACCATTTTCAGTGACAGGGACAACTGCTTCATGGGCAGATTTTGGCAGGAACTTTTCCGTTTGGTGGGCACTGAGTTGACACTAAGTACTAGTTACCACCCCCAAACAGATGGGCAGACTGAGATAGTGAAAAGGTGGTTGGAGGGCTGCTTGCGTAACTATGTTAGCGGGCAGTAGAAGGCATGGTTGACATGGTTGCACTTGGGGGAGTACTGCTACAACAACACTCATCATATGTCCATTGGTATGTCTCCGTTTTATGCATTGTATGGATATCATGCTTTATCTTTTGCTGACATGATTTTTGGTGCTAGCAAGGCTTCTAGAGCTAAGGATTGGATCCAAGAGAGTCAGGATATACTCTGAGATCTCAAGGATAACATGGCTACAACGCAGAACCAACAGAAGTTGTATGCTGATAGAGGATGGGTTGAGAGGCAGTTTGAGGTAGGGGACTTGGTCTACCTACGCTTGCAGCCATACCGGCAGTCCACGCTGAAGCAGAAGGGGGCTGAAAATCTCAGGCCCCGCTTCTATGGACCCTACAGGGTGATACGCAGAGTGAGACAGGTTGCATATGAGTTGGAGCTACCCTAGGGTAGCAAGATTCATAACATTTTTCATGTATCATGCCTGAAGAAGGCATTGGGGTAGCAGGTGACCGCAACAGAGGAGCTTCCACCCACAGATGATGAGGGGCACTTGGTGCTACAGCTGGAGGCCAATATTGACACTAGGGAGAGGTAGTTATGGAGCAGAACAGTCAGGGAGTACCTAGTGAGATGGAGGAATTTACCGGATGAGGATGCCACCTGGGAGAGTGAAAAGATTCTGTAGCATCCATCATTACAGTTGCTTGAGGACAAGCAACGTTTTTCTGGGGGAGACTGTAATATTCTCAATTAGCAATAGCTAATTGGAAATATTAATTTTGACTATTTTTTCCTTTATAAAGTTAAAATATAAATAAAGTGGGTGAAGGAGCACTTAGCTCACACTTAGGATAAAATCATTCCCTAAAATCACTAAGGAGACATATCGAATTAGCAAGGTGGGGCCTAGTGGCCAAGTGGCAGTGCAGGGAAAGGGGTAGCATGGGTGGTGTGGGGCCTAGCTAGCACAGTTTGAGTTAGACAGCGTGGGCCAAGAAGGACAGTGCAGAGATTGGTGGGGCCTAGGTGAGAGAGAGGCTCACCAAGCATAAAAGGAGGAAGGGTCTCCACATTCTCATCTTTCTGATTATGCATTTTGAGATTTGTCTTCTTGACATTGAGCACGCTTGTTGTTTAGCAAAGTCTGCACGTATTGTTCAGTACATCGAGTGTCTCCGTTCGGAGATCCCAACCTCAGCCATGGGGGACTTCGAATGCCTTCTCAGGTGAGGAGTTCCATCTTCATTTTGTCAGTGGGAGTTGCAGCTATCACGGGAGGAGCATCCACGCAAAGAGACAGCGCAGTCAGTGAGAGTGAGGACGCAGCCTTGTGGAGAGGTTGTTCCAAATTGGGATACTGAGGTGGATTCAGCCCTGGATAGTGGATAAGGGGCTAGCCCTTCCCTATTATAGCTTTTTGGAGGAGTTACAGACCAGATTTTGGAGTAGATCATTCAGAGCCAACGCCCCTCCTTTAGGAATAGTGTAATGCCTCATGGGAGCCATTTTCAGGGGTCAGCCATTTCTGAAAAGATTTTTGGGATTTTCTGGGTATTGGGAGTAGAGGCCATTCCCAAAGTTTCAGAATTTTCTGAGGTGGGGAGTAGCCCCAAAGATTCATTCCATTGTAGTAGTAACAGCAGCACGGTAGCAGTGCCAGTAGCTTGGAGATAATGCAACCTTGAGTTAGTAGCCATTCCGAGTCACAATCTGAGAGTATTTATACACTTGCCTAGTGCAAGCTAAGGTTCCATCATTTTGATCACCTTTGTACTCACTTTTCTATCTTTTAGTATTAATAAAATGGCTCAGCATTCTCCATATTGGTTATTGTTCATTTGATATCTCTCTAGTTTCTATTTGACTTTGTTTATGTGCTTTATATTGCTGTCTATTTCTACTTGGAATATTACACTTGGCGACTCCATTGTTGAAGAATTCAAAATTTCATAGATTCATGGTGAGTCCCTCGACATATGAAGAACTCAAATGATGTCATTCTTGTTTCAAGGTTTTCATGTATAGATTTTTTAGGAATTTATGGTTTACCAAATCCTTTTCCCAAGGATGCATATATTTTAAGGAATGGTCCAAAATTTAATGGAGAATATTTGAGTTTGACCTTGAAGCATATATCAGATTTTTGTGACTTTACTGAGCTTCTTAGAATCAAACATGAATATGTTTGCATTATATTGTTCTATGATTCATTTCAAGGGAAATGTAAACCATGGATTGAAAGCTTTCCTGTCAAATCTATTAAGTCATTTCTAGATTTTTGGCTTATGTTTTTGGAAGAATGGATAGACAGAATAGAGGTCGTGGCAGACTCTCCTTGAGAAAGAAATTGAAGTTTTAGAAGGTCAAATTCAATCTTATAGGCTTCATGATCAAGATCATCCTTTTCAAAGGCTTTTCCTGCCAAAATACAAAGAGAGGGTGTTGCAACCTTTCTCTTTTAAGATTGAGGAAGAAAACCTTGTTCTTGAAAATCAGTTTGAAAATGAGTTTGATAACACACGTTTGAAATCTAGTGTTGCTAAAGAAAATGTATATGAGCTTTCTAAAACTTCAGAATGTCTTGAGAATCATCAAATAGACTACGTCTTCTATGATCCTATAGCTGACTACATGGAAGAGTTCTACAGTTCAAATTTCCATTCATGTTTTCATTATGAAGATCAGATCCATTTTATGTTGCCTTGGTCATTTCAGTATCATGCTTACTTTTGGTTCAAGCGCAGTCAAGAGGTTCAAATATCAGATCATATCAATGGTTGGCTTCATTGGAATTTTCATGTTTCTTGAAATAAAAATGAAGATTGCAGCTGTTAGGGTAGGTAGGAGTGTGTGAATAAGCTCAAAGTTGACTAAGCATATTTTTAGTAGGAACAAAGTTGGTTTTTCAGCAGTAATCATCAAGTTTGAGCATGAGGATAAAGCCATAAGAGCTTGGAATTTTTTTTCATAAATTTCGGATTTTTTTTTTCCAAGAAGATGGATGGCACTGGAACTACAGGTTCTATGGTGTACCACAAGGGCACACCATCCCAAGTGGAGCCACTGTTATCACTCATAAAAATTAAGAATCATTTGACAAAATCCTATAGGTTCATGTGTCAAAGGTAGGGTCATATAATTCATTTTTCATTACTTGGTCAAGGGAAATTTTAAATTTTTCTTGTTTAAGCTTACTCTAAGGTCTAAACCCACTCACTTTCAAATTCGCTCATGTCACATCACTCATAATTTTCTAACATATTTCAATTCCCAATGTTTCTATACTGAAAATTTCATTTTAGCTAAGAATCCATACTTTCATATCGAATTCAGTGTAAAATAGGCAGAAAACACTACGAAACTGGCTAATAGTTTTGTAGTGAATATGAAGCATTTCTCTATTTTCTGACTTTGAGAAGTCAAATTCAAGGGTGGTTTCTGGACAAAAAAAAGAGGTATTTTAAGAACTTGAGAGAGGTTATTTTAAATAACATATCAAATAACAATAACCTCTTTCAATTTCCTCCAAAGTGAAACATATTGGCAAATATAGGGATGTCTTTCAACCCTATTTTGAGAATGCAAAATTTTCCTATTTTACACATGTTTTTCAAATGTAGGTTCAGGACAGTTGGATATGGTTTTAAAAAACCCAAGAGAGGGTTTTCTTCATGAAATATTGACCTACAAAAACCTCCTTCAGTTTTGCAATATATATCAAAGATAGGGAGATAATAGCTCAGCTTTGAACCCTATATTTTCAGAAAAAACATAGTCATTTTAATTCAAAGGTACACAACCATGTATGAGGTCATCATTATCCTTTTGGCATGTGTGTAAGCATGAGATATCATCCTAAGCTTCTATTTATCACTCAAAATTCATTATTTCATGTGAAACATCTCAATGTAACTTTTTGAGAGCTCCTTCATCACACCAAGCAGCTTGCTGTCCAATTTGACTTTCCAAGTGTCACCTTTTTAAGAGGGAAACTTGGTTATAAAAGGAGATGGTCACGTACAAGAAAGCACACAAAGGAGGCTCTTTGGATAAGATAGAAGCTCATGGACCTTAAGCTATTCGTGGAGGACCTTAGCTTTTCTGAAGCATGCATCAGTTCAAGTTGTTTGAATTTCTACAAGAAGGAAATGGTTGTGCTTTTGGACTATTTGAGCAGCAATTTTAAAGAGAATATTATAAATTAACATAGATGAATTTGGAAATACTGACCAAGGTTATTTTCAAGAACAGGACATGGAAAAATAACCTCTCTCAGTTTTCTCACAGGTGCTATCAGTTGGGAGATACAAGGATTTATTTGAGCCTTATTTTCAGAAAATAGAGTTTTCCTGTTTTGCACATGTTTTTCAAATGCAGGTTCTGGACAGCTGGAGATGTTTTTGAAAAAAAAGAGTGGTTTTTCTTCAGAACACACTTATTGACAAAAAAAACCTCCCATTTTTCAAAATACATCATGGATTCGGAGATATAAGCTCTGTTCTAAAACCTATTTTTCAGAAAAAATAGGAAAAATATGCAAGGATGTCTTAAATATGAAAGGTGAGATTAACACATCAAAACTCTTAGTTTGAGTTTATGATTTTTTTAAGGCTAATAACATGTTATAGACAATATTTTTGCACTTACAGGGTTCAGTTTTCAAAATTACACAAAAATCTGGATTTCCAGCACTTTCGTAGCGTGCCTAGGTTTGAAGGACAGCAAAATGTTGTGAAACTACTGTAGCTATTCTTTTTACCTTTTGAACCAGTTTTGGATGCTATCAAGAGGTGAAATTGGTGTATTAGATATTTTTAATGATGATGAACACTATTCCAAAGGAAAGAATCAATAATTTTGATGATAAATAGCATGTTTTGCAGCGCTATGAAAGTATGCTATGAAACTGCCTTACTTTCGTAGCATATTGTATTTCATCCCTTTTAACAAGTTTGGGAGAATATTTGGACATATGGAGATTATTGAAGGGTTAAAGACCATGACAAGAAATTATTTATCACTCAAGGACCACAAATTGAAGAAAAACTGATAGCCAAAGTATTCCTGGAAGAAGAAGACCATTTGCCTAAAAAACAGGGTTTTGTTTCATAGTTTTCAGGAGGTCAGTTAAGTGGTCATAAAGTGATGAATCCCATCATCTCAATTCAAAATTTTGAAAGCATACTTGTTAAATAATGTAATTTTTTAGTAGATAAGGTTATTAAAGGAAATAATGAGTAGTATGAGTCCTATTAGGAAAAGGACTTTCAAGTAGGATAGGTGTATGTTTGTCATTAAGTTGATGTTTTATGGTTATGCAAGGTGTCACTAGGAAAAAATTCAATGAATCTAGCCAGGTGGTAGATCATATCATGATATAACAAGTCTATTAAAGGCCATTAAGTCGAAATTTTCAAGGGTTGGAGATTTTGACAAAATTGCAACTTATTGTAAATTGATTGTTTCAGCAATACAAAGATTTGTTACTCAACCAACCTGAGATTCTGAATGAGTTTTTAGTGCTTATCTATCTTATCTATACCATTTATGTATCTCATTTGTAGTGGTTTTCATTTATAATACTCAGAATTCATTCATGCAATGCTCTGACTTCCTTTATCTCTGAATTGACTATGTATTTTCCTATTTCATGTGTGTGTGTCCTACTACTAAAAACTCTTACCTGCCTCAGCTTCCATGTCAAGTGAACTCACTGAATCACTGAATATGTTGACTCCATAAGCCCAATGTTTACATAATGATATGATTTTCAACCTACAATCATCATAATAAAGTTATTTTCTAGATAGAGTTAGCCATCTACATCTTTATTCAATATCATTGACCCTTGAGAGAGCCCTCTTAGACTGAGGAGGATAAGCCTCAGTCACAAGATTGGTTTGAAATAGTTACATGACATTATCTAATTAGCATTCTATCAGAAACAATTTTGTGATAACATTTTGGTGTGTTTGCTGGGAGTCTGAAGATATACATCTCCCAAAATTTTGAAGCTGAAATCTTGAAGGTAGCAGGAGCTCAGAAAGTTGTTCGAGGCTGCAAAACTACCTTGGCGACTCCATTGTTGAAGAATTAAAAATTTCATAGATTCATGGTGATTCCACTGGACATATGAAGAACTCAGATTCTGCCATTCTTGTTTCAAGGTTTTCTTGTATATATTTTTCAGGAATTTATGGTTTCCCAAATCCTTTTCCCAAGGATGCATATTTTTTAAGGAATGGTCCAAAATTTAATGGAGAAGATTTTGGTTTGACCTTGAAACATATATAAGATTTTTGTGACTTTACTGAGCTTCTTAGAGTCAAACATGAAGATGTTTGTATTAAATTGTTCTATGATTCGTTTCAAGGGAAATGTAAACAGTGGATTGAAAGGTTTCCTGTCAGATATATTAATTCATTTCCAGATTTTTGGCTTATGTTTTTGGAAGAATGGATAGACGGAACAGAGTTGGTGGCAGACTCTCCTTCAATTCAAGGTTTTAAACAATTCAATGATGATCATACTATTGAGGAAGTAGATGAAAATTTTTATTTGTCCTTGTCTTCTTATCTAAAATCATTTAAGTGCAAGTCAGAAGATAAGATTCAATTTTTAGATGAAGTTGCTAAGAAAATTGAGAAAGAAATTGAAGTTTGAGAAGTTTAAATTCAATCTTATAGGCTTCATGATCAAGATCAGTATTTTCAAAAAAACTTCATGCCAGAATACAAAGAGAGGGTGTTGCTGCCTTTTTCTTTTAAGATTCAGGAAGAAAACCTTGTTCTTGAAAAACAGTTTGAAAATGAGTTTGATAGCACACATCTAAAATATAATGTTGCTAAATAAAATGTATATGAGTTGTCTGAAACTGCAAAATGTCTTGATAATCATCAAACAGGCTATGTCTTCTATGATCCTATAGCTGACTACATGGAAGAGTTCTACAGTTCAAATTTCCAGTTATGTTTTCATTATGAAGATTATATCCATTTTATGTTGCCTTGGTCATTTCAGTATCATGCTTACTTTTGGTTCAAGCATAGTCAAGAGGTTCAAATATCAGATCAGATCAATGGTTGGCTTCATTGGAAGTTTTATGTTTCTTGAAATAAAAATGGAGATTGCAACTGTTAGGGTAGGTAGGAGTGTGTGAATAAGCTCAAAGTTGACTGAACATCTTTTCAGTAGGAACAAAGTTGGTTTTTCAGTAGTAATCATCAAGCTTGAGCCTGAGGAGAAGGTGATAAGAGCTTGGTGAATTTTTCATAAATTTCAGATATTTTAATTCCAAGAAGATGGATGGCACTAAAACTACAGGTTCTTTGGTCTACCACAGGGGCACACCATCCCAAGTGGAGCCACTCTTATCACTCATAAAAATGAAGCATCATTTGAAACAATCCTAGAGGTTAATGTGTCGAATTTAGGGTCATAGAATTCATTTTTCATTACTTGGTCAAGGGAAATTTTAAATTTGTCTTGTTTAAGCTTACCCTAAGGTCGAAACCCACTCACTTTCAAAATCCCTCATGTCGCATCACTCGTAATTTTATAAAAGATTTCAATTCCGAAGTTTTTTTTACCGAAAATGTCTTTTTAGCAAAGAATCCCTACTTTTGTAGCGAATTCAGTGTAAAATAGGTAGAAAACACTATGAAACTAGCTAATAATTTTGTATTGAATATGAAGCATTTCTCTGTTTTCTGACTTTGAGCAGTTAACATCAAGGGCGATTTCTGGACAAACAAAGAAGTATTTTAAGAAACTGAGAGAGGTTATTTTCAAGGACATATCAAATAATAATAATCACTTTCACTTTCCTCAAAGGTGCTACATATTGGTAGATATAGGGATGTCTTTCAGCTCTATTTTCAGAATGCAGAATTTTCCTATTTTACACATGTTTTTCAAATGCAGGTTCTGCATAGTTGGAGATGATTTTCAAAAAAAAAAAATATTATTTTTTTCATGACATACTAACCTACAAAAACCGCCTTTAGTTTTTCAATATATATCCAGGATAGGGAGATAAGAGCTCAGCTTTGAACCCTATGTTTTTAGAAAAAACAGAGTCATTTTATTTCAAAGGTACACAACCATGTATGAGGTCATCATTACCCTTTTGGCATGTGTGTAAGCATGAGATATTATCCTAAGCTGTTATTTATCACTCAACATTCATTACTGTATGTGAAACATCTCAATGTCACTTTTTGAGAGTTGCTTCATCACACCAAGCAGCTTGTTGTCCAATTTGACTTTCCAAGTGTCACATTTTTAAGAGGGAAACTTGGTTATAAAAGGAGATGGTCATGTAAAATAAAGCAAAAAAAGGAGGCTCTGTGGTTAATATAGAAGCTCATGGACCTTAAGCTATTCATGGAGGACCCTAGCTTTGCTGAAGCATGCATCAGTTCAAGTTATTTGAATTTCTGCAACAAGGAAATGGTTGTGTTTTTGGACTATTTGAGAAGCAAGTTTAAAGAGAATATTATAAATGAAAATGGATGAATTTGGAAATATTGAGAGAGGTTATTGTCAAGCATAGGACAAGGAAAAATAACCTCTCTCATGTTTCTCACAGGTGCTATCAGTTGGGAGATACAAGGATTTCTTTGAGCCCAATTTTCAGAAAACAGAGTTTTCCTGTTTTCAACATGTTTTTCAAATGTAGGTTCTGGACAGTTGGAGATGGTTTTCAAAAAAAAAATAGAGGTGTTTCTTCAGAACACTCTTATTGACAAAAACCTCCTCTTGTTTTAAAAAATACATCATGTATTTGGAGATATAAGCTCTGTTCTAAGACCTATTTTTCAGAAAAAATAGGAAAAATCTGCAAGGCTGTCTTAAATATGAAAGGTGAGATTGACACCTCAAAACTCTCAGTTTGAGTTGATTTATTATTTTTCAGGGCTCATGACATGTTAGAGACAATATTTTGGCACTTACAGGGTTCAGTTTTCAAAATTACACAAAAATCTAGATTTTTAGCACTTTCGTAGCATGCCTCGGCTTGATGGACAACAAAACGCTATGAAACTACTATAGCTATTCTTTTTACTTATTGAACCAGTTGTGGATGATATAAAGAGGTGAAATTGTTGTATGAGATGTGTTTAATGATGATGAACAATATTCCAAAGGAAAGAATCAAGAATTTTGAGGATAAATGGCATGTTTTGTAGCGCTACGAGAGTATGCTACGAAACTACCTTACTTTCGTAGCGTATTGTATTTCAACGTTTTTAGCAAGTTTGGGAGCATATTTGGAAATCTAGATATTATTGAAGGGTTAAATACCATGACAAGAAATTATTCAGAACTCAAGGACCAAGAATTGAAGAAACACTGACAACCAAAGTATTCGTGGAAGAAGAAGACCATTTGCGTAAAAAATAGGGTTTTGTTTCCTAGTTTTAAGGAGGTTAGTTAAGTGGTCATAAAGAGATAAATCAAATCATCTCAATTCGAACATGTGAAAGAATACTTGTCAAATAATGTAATTTCTTTAGTAGATAAGGTTGTTAAAGGCAATAATGAGTAGTTTGAGTCCTATTAGGAAAAGGACTGTCAAGTAGGATAGGTGTTTATTTGTCATTAAGTTGATGTTTTCTGGTTATGCAAGGTATCATTAGGCAAAAATTAGATGAATTTAGCCAGGAGGAAGATCATCTCATGATGTAACAAGTCTATTAAAGGCCATTGAGTCGAAATTGTCAAGGGTTGGAGATTTTTGGCAAAAATGCAGCTTATTGTAAATTGACTATTTTAACAATACAAATATTTGTTACTCGACCAACCTGAGATTCCAAATGAGTTTTTAGTCCTTATTAATCTTATTTATACCTTTTATGTATCTCATTTGCAATGGTTTTAATTTATAATACTCATAATTCATTCATGCAATGCTATGACTTCCTTTATAGATGAATTGACTGTGTATTTTCTTGTTTCATATGTGTGTGTCCTACTACTAAAAACTATTACCATCCTCAGCTTTCATTTCAAGTGAACTCACTGAATCACTGAATATGTTGACTCCATAAGCCCAATGTTTACATACTGATATGATTTTCAACCTACACTCATCATAAGCAAGTTATTTTCTAAATAGAGTTAGCCATCTACATCTTTATTCAATATCATTAACCCTTGAGAGAGCCCTCTCAGACTGAGGAGGCTAAGCCTCAGTCACAAGATTGGTTTGAAACAATTACATGAGATTCTCTGATTAGCAGCCTATCAGAAAAAATTTTGTGATAACATTTTGGTGCGTCTGCCAGGAGTCTGAAGATATACATCTCCCAAAATTTTGAAGTTGAACTCTTGAATTTAGCAGGAGCTCAGAAAGTTGTTCGAGGCTGCATAGCTATCTTGGTAACTCCATTATTGAAGAATTAAAAATTTCATAGATTCATGGTGATTCCACTGGACATATGAAGAACTCAGATGTTGTCATTCTTGTTTCAAGGTATGCATGTATAGATTTTTCAGGAATTTATGGTTTCCCAAATCCTTTTCCCAAGGATGCATATTTTTTAAGGAATAGTCCAAAATTTTATGGAGAATATTTGAGTTTGACCTTGAAGCATATATCATATTTTTGTGACTTTACTAAGCTTCTTAGAGTCAAACATGAAGATGTTTTCATTATATTGTTCTATGATTCAATTCAATGGAAATGTAAACAGTGCATTGAAAGCTTTCTTGTCAGATCTATTAAGTCATTTCCAGAGTTTTGGCTTATGTTTTTGGAAGAATGGATAGACAGAACAAAGTTGGTGGCAGACTCTCCTTCAATTCAAGGTTTTAGATAATGGAACGATGATCATACTAATGAGGAAGTAGATGAAAAATTTTGTTTATCCTTTTCTTCTTATCTAAAATCATTTGAGTGCAAGTCAGAAGATAAAATTCAATTGTTGGATGAAGTTGCTAAGAACATTGAGAAATACATTGAAATTTTAGAAGGTCAAATTCAATCTTATAGGCTTCATGATCAAGATCAGTTTTTTCAAAAAAATTTCATGCCAGAATACAAATAGAGGGTGTTGCTACCTTTCTCTTTTAAGATTGAGCAAGAAAACCTTGTTCTTGAAAATCAGTTTGAAAATGAATTTGATAGCACACATATGAAATCTAATGTTGCTAAAGAAAACGTATATGAGTTGTCTGAAATTGCAGAATGTCTTGAGAATCATCAAACAGACTATGTCTTCTAGGATCATAAAGCTGACTACATGGAAGATTTCTACAGTGCAAATTTCCATTATGTTTTCATTATGAAGATCAGATCCATTTTATGTTCCACTACAAGAAAAAAGGACATTGATGATGAGCAAAAAATGTCACCATAAGCTCATTAGTGACGGTCAAAAGAGCCTTCGTCACCAAAAACTGAACGTCACCAAAGGTGGAGTCGTCGAAAGTATAAGTGTTGTGGTGACATTCAAGGTCCGTCACCAATAATGATTTATAATGACGGATAGTGAATGTCACCATTTTATATTAAAAATGGTGACGGACAATAGCCTTCGTCACCAAAAAATTGAACATCACCAAAGGTGGCGTCGCCAAAAGTATGTGTTGTGGTGACATTCAAAGTCCGTCACGAATATTGATTATAATGACGAATAGTGACCGTCACCATTTCATATGAACAACAATGATTTTTTGTGATGGACGCTTCATGGTCGTCACTATTGATGCATATATATGGTGACGGTCATTGACCCTCACCATTTCATATTTGGTGAGGGTCAAAAAAATGTCACCATAAGCTCATTGGTGAGGGTCGAAAAATGTCACCATAAGCTCATTGGTGACGGTCAAAAAATGTCACCATAAGCTCATTGGTGATGGTCAAAAGAGCCTTTGTCACCATTCCATATGAATATCAGGGCACGATGAAATCGAACCACCAACCTTCTGCTTCTAAAGCAGGTGCTCTTCCATTGAGCTAGAACCCTTTAAAGAACTAGACTTTAAAAAATTAAACCTTGAAACTTTATAAATTATAAATTACACAACTTTCGAGAAATTATAAAACTTTGTAAAGTCTTGTCAACTCTTTTACTAGATAAGCAAAAGAACATCGAAGTTGCAAGTGTCTACCTAATGGTTATGGAAGTTATGAAAATTGGGTGGAGGTGTAAATGAAGTGTTAGGAAGTACTAAACATACAAGTAGAATACATTTATTCCATTCTATAGAAGTCTTAGAACAAGTTTGAGATTGTAATCTAATAAAATAAGTTATCTATTATGTGTAAAATATGCATATGCTCCAATGAATAAATCAAGACTGCTAAATGTATATTTGTGCTATGAATATTTGTATCCTGCACCAATATGGAATAGGTAGTGTTAGCCAACTGTAAAGTAATGTACATGTCAAAGACAAAAAAAATAGGAGGAAGTTATTTCTGTGACTTTTGGGGCACAATTGCTACACTACCTATCTTTGAATGTCCCTTGTGTAAATCTATTACTATCTTTAAAGTTCTAGCACATTATAGGACCAAAAGAATACTTCCCTATTTAATGCAGAGCTTCTCCTCCATAGGTAGAGAAGATGCCCTATCATCTGTATAGATTTTGAGTGATAGATCTGCAGTTTACAGTTATGTTGACCACTAAAAGAACCCATTTATCCTAAGATAATTTATAATTTTATGAAAATGCTTAGGCTTGACTAAAAGAATGACTGGGGAGGGAAAATGGGAGTAGACCTTAAAAACGATTTGAAGGGCTTGCAAAATGATTATTTATTTCCCATTGATAATGTTGCTTCTATTTTTCAGTGGCTTATAAAAACTTTGGGAACATATTCTACGAGAATATGGCTTGCATTTAAAAAGCTGATATTACAAAGTGGCACAACTTTGAACCCTTTCATAAATTTAATGACCATTTCCTTGGTGATTTAAAAAAAAAAAATGATAGCATACTATTTCCCTAATGCAAAAAACCATCATGCATTTGTAGGAGATTAAAAAATCTTAGCATCTTACTGAATTAAGTTGTCTAGGTGATTAACTATTTTATTCCCATACTTAGCCCTATCTTCAAGAGGTTTTGTATAGCCTTGAAATCAAACGATACCACTCATTCTTGTCTTGATCCTTGTAGGCATTGCAAATAGTCTAGGAAACAAAAAAAAAACAATAATTTTAGTTGCTTAGGTGATAAATGATCTAGTTTCCATAGCCATACTCTTTCAGCATTTGACTTTATATTGTAGTAGTGAATGTGATAACTAACAACAAATTGAATCGATTACCATTGCTCATGCATATTGAAATTCTCATATCACTAATTTTCCTCTTTTTCAGCGATACTACTGCACTTTTTACATGTATGCTTATTGTGAAAGTATGAAGGGAATACACCAAATGTTTGAGAAAATTCCCAAGCGCAATGTGTCAGCATGGAATGTTATTATCAAAGGTTGTGTCAGGGATGGAAACTACCAGGAAGCCCTCAAGTTGTATTACCAAATTCAATAGGGAGGACTAAGTGGAGACACACCTTTCCAATTGTCCTCAAGGTGTGCACTAAGATTGCAGCCCTGGAGCAGAGCGGGGAAATCCACAGTTACATGGAACACCATGACTACAAGATATTTCGAAATTAGAAATTGTGTAAGAGGCAATAAAGCTACTTGATGAAATGCAAATGGGAAGGTCGAAACCCTATGTAATGCATGATGATATCCAAGTATGAGTAGAATGGTCACAGAAATGGTGCAGTGAGATATTTTCTAAAAAGTAGCTGGATGGAGTGAAAGCCAATTCAGTCACCACTTCCAGTGCTTTCGCTTCTTGTGCAGAATTAGAAGTGCTGCAACAACAAAAAAATGGATGATGCATATGAAGTGTTTGTCAATATGCCAAAGAGGGATCTGATCTCATGAAATCTAATCATTTTTGTTATGCATTGAATGGATATTGTGATGAGGTGCTAGGACTCTTTTATCAACTTCAAAATTACAGGAATGAACCCAGATGTAATTACATGGAGTGCAGTAATTGTGAGATATACTTAATTCGATCATAGTGTTTAATCCTTGAAACTCTTCAGTTGAATGCAAGTTGCAAAGGTGAAGCCTAACTCTGTTACCATAATAATTATTTTCATTCATCTGCTAACTTAGTGGCTCTGCAGCGTGGGTATCAAATGCATGGGCATGATGCCCTGACACTCTTTTATGAAATACAAGAAGCAGGCATTAAGGTAGGCCATATCATCTTCATTGTTATTTTATCTGCCACAACCATGCAGGACTATAGTAGATGAAGGCAAGCATCATTTTGATTTAATTAGTAGAAAGTTTGGCATGAAGCCTAGATTGAAGCATTATGCGTGCATGGTTGACCTCCTCGGCCACTCGAGACACTTGAATGGAGCATATGTGATGTTGTTGAACATCTGTGCTACTTCTATGGGATGATGTAGTCAATGTGAGAAAGCTAATGTGAGATAAGGGAATTCAAAAAAAGGAACCAACATCTCATTTTCACAGGCAGTTCCAGCTGCTGCTAACTTAGGATGTTTTGAAATATATCATGTAAACTCTTTGACAATGTTCTCGAGTTTCAATGATAATATACCCTCTTCATTTGAATTTTGCCTCTCCAAAACCATGGAAAGGAGAGACATGGATGAGTTACAACCATGTATCCTTCCTCAACAACCCTCAAGGTGGCTAGAAATAGATAATCATGACAAGCTCCAAGCATTGGACAAGTCTTTGTTGAAGCCTTATGTTGTAAAAAATGAATCGATCAAGCAAGTCCTCGACCAAGTTGAGACTTCTTTGAGGAGTTTTCGAAAATTTCAAAATTAGCTCAAGTTTTCTACAGTGTTTGGTTATAGAAAATCAGTGAAGAAAAAAAAAAGACATTTTCCCGGAAACAAGCCTGCCTAACAGAGGCCAAAATTTGGATTACTGATTTGAAAACAAGAATTTCAATGTCAAGCAAATTGGATGAAGGAGGGGCCAACAAGGGAACATGACAAGTTGCCTCAAGCTTGCATATTTTTGTGGGCCTGTTTGTCTGTATTCAAGACTCTGCTGAGAAGACAATGAATTGCATGGATGTTATAGGGATTTGATTAGTGGCTGGTAAGGTCTGGGAGACTATGGAAATGCAAATATGCTTTTTATTGATACTCCAAATATGACCAAGCTTAAAAATCAAGATGGTTTCTGGTGCAGAAGGGAAATAAAATAAAAAATAAAACAAAAAAATGGAGACCTGATGCACCTCTAGAAATCAATTCTATGCTACCTCACATCTATTGTAGCTATTGCAAAACTCTCATATATGCTTGAACATTGGAGGAACATAATCACAACATTATTTTATTTCCCTTTATTCTCTTCCTCTATGAATTTCATGTCAAGTAAAATCATCACTTTCTTTTGTTATTTGAGCATTATATGGAAGGCTTCATGTACCTATTTGACAAGGTGCCAGAATTTCTTTTCAAGAGTCAGCTGTTCAGCAAACCCTGATTAATGAGTCCTACTAGATCCTGTTACAACTAATACTTGAATATGTCATCCCAAAAATTCTCCTCCTTCCAGGTTTTAAATCATCATATCATTTCCCAGGACAAGGAGTGATTTTGTAAGAAAGGTATTTGAGATGCTAGTTGGATCGTATAGAAAGCTTCAGGTATTGGAAAGGCACTTCCACAATTGAAACAAGGTGGACATGGATGCTTAATATACAGGAAGACTTCTTGAACTTCTTAGAATTTTTATATTGTCGAATGGATGGGAGCACTCCAACGTTAGAAAAACATCATTGAATAAAGAACTTTAGTAGCCCAGATAATGAAAAATTTTCCTTATTTCAACTTAGGTAGGGGGGGGGGTGGGAGGCAGGGTGGGGGTTGGAATAAATTTTCCAAGTGCAGATACAATTATTATTTATGATCTATATTTCAGTCCCTTTTTTATTTATGAGCTCAATCTTGATCTCACAGGATAGGCCAAGACAAACTAGTGATTGTATATCAGTGATAATAAAGTGCTCTACTGAGGAGAGAATATTGCAGTAGTCAGGAACAAAGATGGATTTACAGAATCTAGTGATGTATTTTTGTAAAAATGAAAGTTTAAAGAATTATCTAGATCACAAAGAACCCTTTTTTTGTGGAGACTACCACAATACCACCAAGTTCATCTCCAAAATTTTCAAGTGAAAAATTACTGAGTGATTATGTTCTCGTGCAATTGCCGATTACTAATAACGACAAACCATGTAGAAATGTTGTTTATGTTGTGAGTAGAGTTCATTGTACAAAGATCAATGTTTCAAGATTTTTGGTAATACAAGACCCCAAATAGGTTTCATTAGTTTACTCTATTAACCAAACCAGGTTTCATCAGTTTATGAAGTACATATGACATTCTAATAGCTCACTATGTGTGTTTGTACTACCTATTTCTTCTACTCAAGGAAAAAGGTCTAGCAAATATAAATATGATAAGATATCAACGAAGTAGGTGGTGGGCCCTCTTAGAAGTGAGGAGTCTTTGGGGAATAGACACTCATTTAAAATAGACAAGCTCCAAGAGTCCATTTCCAAAAATGGGAAATAATGCTCCAGCAGGTGCATTGGCCAGAATGTTTGTAAGTATTGCTACATCATTTATTTGGTTGATTGAAGCATGTGGATCATACCTAAAATTGGTGGGAAATCTATACAAAGACACTTAGACTAGAGGGTTATCAACCAATAACTAAGTGGGAGATGTTATTGAATCTAGATGGCTAGATTTGGGGACTAGCTAACATTTAAGCTTCAAAAAATGTAAAAGAAAGTGTGCCTCTTTTTAATTGGATGGATGATAGCCAACTTAAATCTCATGTTTGTGGAGACTCGGAGATAGTTGAAGCTCCAACTGATGAGGAAGATATCCTTCTAGTAAGATTAATTCATGGGGATAAAATGACTTAGAATTGCCTCAAAGCCAAACTGGGCCTATATGACCCCAACATATTCAAAATTAGCAATTCATCTACACTCTAGCGCACCTAGTCAACTTTCTGCAAGGCTATAATGAAGGTTCTAAAGAAGCTTCATAGAGATATACACTCAAAACATAATGCTTGTTACTTTGATTGCCAAGAGATTCAGTGTTAAAATTGGCAACTAGGGAAAAATTCCACTTTGGACTGCTCCTATGAGGAAGATGATTGCAACATTGGATTTCTCTTTTTGAGAGGATCAAAATCGACCTAAAGATCACTAAATCTGGATAAGGAAAAGTATTCATTCACTCAGATGAAATTTCATAAGGCATGACCTTATTTAGGAAGGAAAATTTGAAAATTGAAAATTTGAATTTTCCTCCTCAAGTAATCAAGTTGGCCTACCCAAGAAGGATATAAATACCCTATCTTAGGCACTTTGATATTCATTCTTCTCTTTGAAGTAGCCGCAGAAGAAGGTGATTTCCAGCGAAGGAGATGAAGGCAAGGTTGGGTTCAATTTAGTCATCTTCAAGGGCAGAGTTCCACAAGATGGAGGACGAGATTGGTTTGGGCACATTTATGATTTGTCTTGGGCATTTTATCTTCATCACAGGTCTGAGTTCAAGTAGATAGAAGTCGCACCTCTTAAGGGTGATTTTGATGAAAGTTTGGGACTATTGTAAGGGTTTCATTCTCCTTGAAGCAATCCACACTAGTTTGGGTCACCTACAGCTAGGCCAGAGGGCTTAAGAACCCTGTCCTAGAGGCCGAGAACCTACATCAAGAAAGCCACAGTCAGGGCTGCTTTATCATGAGGCTGTGTAGTGGGTTTTGAAGCCTAGAAGAAGGCTTATGGGCTACCAGCATTTGAAGGGACTGGTTGAAGATAATCTGCAGTCTAGTAAAGGTATTTAAGGCTATGGATGGGGTAGTTGTTGATTGTGTTTATGCCCTAGTTAGTCCTACCAGAATTGCAGAAAAGACACACAAGTCCTTGGAGCCTACACCAAACATCAGATTTGCAGCCTTGTTGGAACCATCCTCTTGTCTAAGGGCAGTGGTATTAAACCTTCTCATTTGCAAGTCATTTTGACTTTGAAGTATTGTATTCTATCTCTCTACTGAACATTTGACATTAATGATAAGAAGAATTGATAAGGGTTTTCCCCATCTTGGGGTTTTTCCCTGGCTTGAGCCATATTCGTGTGTTCTTCTGTCTTGTCTTGTCTTGTCTTGTCTTCAGTTTTTATTACTTATGTTCTTTCACTAGTTACACTTATGATTAATGAGATTGCTAATGGATTAATCATTAATGGGAAAATGATGTAACTAACCTAAGCTAAGAACATGCTAACTCAAAATTAACATGGTTTCAGAGCCAGGTGAGGACAAGCTCAAGCTTAAGATATTGCGAGCTCCAAGAAGCACCTAAGGAATTTCAGCAGAAGTCACCTTCAAAACTCTATGGTAGGACAAATCTGAGTTCAAAAAGGAAAATCTGTGACATTCTCTTAAAGCCTTCTACAAGCCCTGATCAATGAACTTGGGCACAAATTCAAAGAGCAGCTCAGTCATCACAAAAAAAAGCTGGAAGTCATCAAGGTATGTTTCAGAATTTATGAGGTGTGCTTTTAAGTGGTTTTAAGATATTTTCAGAGGTATATTTAGCAGTAAAACTTCAGAAGGAGATGTTTCCCTTCAAGATCCCTGCCTCGACTATGAGGTATCATAGTAACATAAAATAATTTATATGTCAAGAACTCCTAATCCCTTGGCCTGGTGGAGTTAAGACAACTCAGAGTTTACTATGATCTGAATTCATCAATAATGTGGAAGATTGAGTAACTTGATTCCTATTCTCTGAAAAATCAGTAAGAAGTACTGCTGGAATGATTGTAGTATCACTGTAAGAATAAAATGATAATCCCAACCTCTGTTCTACAACAAAAATCTAAGCATTCTTTTGATGTGTGAAGCTCTAGATATAGTGACCTTATCCTACAATTAGGACATCAAAGCACAAGCCTAAAAATGTTGCTGCACTGTAGCTCTGCAGTATAAATGAAGTCCAGTTTTAATTAATCAAGCACACTATTCATAGAAACGAAGGCAGGTTAATGGACAACTTCAGATTCCATGCCATTTTTGAATTTCCAAGATAACATCCCTATTTTTGCATGATGAAATGATTTAAGCAATCTCACATCCATGCATGTCTTGAAAACTACCTAGTTAAATGAGTTTTGGTCCAAATTGAAAATTCTTAGAAGGAAATACTCCCACATTTCACCAACTGAAATACATTATACAAACTCAAAAGAGCAGCAATGCTTCCACTTATAATTCAACTAGGAACAAGGCACATAGCAATCATGTTTTTGAAGTATGTTAGTCATGAGGCAATTATTTTGTTAATGAGCTTGCTCCAAGTCATATAATACTAAGTGAATACATTCAGGTTAGCCATAAAATGAAGTATTGTTTATTTTTGAAAGTGCAGGGTCTACTGTAAAACGCATGCAAGCTAATAAGAAGGGAAACTAAGTTCAACACTATGTTTTGCACTTACTCTGTTAATGCTGGTTTAACCAATTTGTTTTCCTGTTTCAGTATCTTTTGTTGAGAAGCATGGTTTTGCTGCTTGGCATGTAAGTAACACTATTATCCTTGTTCTGGGCATCATAGCAAAATCTACATCTTGGTATTTTGCCTGGAAATCATAGAATAGGTCCCCTGTTTGTTTCAGACTTGGTAATAACCTTGCTGGAGTTGAGAGAAAAATGTTTTAGTTGTCCGGAAAAATCAATACACATATTGGGCAGTCTAAATTTAATGTCCAACAAAGCCCCAGCCTACCCAATATATGATACAAGGTATTTTTTTTTACAACATTGTTACAAATTCTACCCAAATATAAATGCCTTTTTATTTGATCAAATTAGAGAGGATAAAGCTTAATAGACATCCACAAATTGATGTGCAAGAGCTTGGTGCTGAACTAACAACCTGTACAAATGGATTTTTTGTATACCCTTCCTCTATTACCAAACCCAAAACAAACCTTATTTCCTAATAAACCTTCAAGTAATTAGTTTTGATGTCTTAGGAGACCCTTATAATTATCCTCTAAGTGGAGAAGTGAGAAGGGATTTTATTTTTATAGGTCACAAATAGAAGTGTGTCACCCCGCATGGATTACACGACCCTGCAGGTAACCACGTTCTGTAGCACACATCACGGTCAAGTTGTGCATTCACATGGAAAGACAACACTTAGCAATCCTGAGTGAAGATAAAGTTCATGTAATTGGGACTAGAAGGTGGGGCCAAGGTAATGCATATCTTACAGGTCCTTGCTTAAGGACTCAATAGGATCAATGTAGCTCCATATACATCTAGAGGGAATAGGTAAGCAGTTTTGGGTGTCTTAGTGGCCAACTCTAGGGAATTTGACCTTCTATAGCAAAGATACTAAGCCAAAATTGTTAAACATATGGATAAAACCCACAAAGAAAGATTACATCATACTATATAGTGTCTCTAAGAAGATCAGGTGGAGCTCCTCCATAAGGAGTTGCAATATGTACGTAAATGCATGTAATGTACGTGTTCATATGGGGTCATCATCAGGCTTGTCCAATTGCATAACAAGCCCGGGTGTTTCTATTACACTTTTCATTTAAAGTCACTTCACGAATAAAGAGAACCTTACAATGTACCGAAGAGTTAAATCTTAAAACATATCCATGAATCCCAGAATGGGAAATGATATCTACAACAAACCTCATCATAGACTGGACATGTAAAAGATAAATTTTTCATGTTTCTTGTTCAACAAATCATTTCATATTTTGGGATGTGATGATTGCCTCAACACGAAACTAATGAGAGCAAACCTGAAGCTGGCTCAGGTATAATTTTAGTCCAAAAGGCAGATTGATATAACCCAAATTGTAAATAACCTATTTCTGTCTTTAGATATATGTAAAAATAATGCATACGCTTGACTTGCAAAGTTACATGAAGATCTGCCCAAGCAACTCTTAACAGGTAGATTAAATGATGGTTATGGTCCCCTCCTTTGCTGAGAAACAAGAGAAAACATCCACAAAATAATAGAAATAGGGAAACAACAACCTTTGACACAGTGAATTATTTTGGAAATAGTTGCATCAAGCTCTTCAGGAATGCAAAATTACTTCAAGAGGGAAGCAAATATCTAGAAGAAACAAAACTCTGCATCTTCAAGGCTTACATCTTTCAAAATTTTGTAGAGCCAATCAGCTTTAAGGACTTATAGCTACCTTTTTTATTTAATAAAGCCAAGACAATGCGAATCCTGCAATTTCTATACAATCCAATCATTTTGAATGGCTTCTTAGATCACAGAAATTGAGAGTGATAATGGGTTTAGGCTTCAAACTGGGGATTTCACCCGACTTTCGTGACCGGAAAATTAACAGAAGATATCAGTAGGAGTTACAAGAACATGAGATTTATTATTATTTGCATAGAATGCCCACATCAATTCATAAAACAAAAACACCAAAAATTAGACCATATTCCATATTTGTTTAAGGAAAATAACTTGCAATTCTAGACCTAGGGTCACTCATAGAATCGAATTTGAAACAGATAATTTTGTGTTACACAAAAAGTCAAGGTGAAGACTAAAGGTGACTCTCGTTCAATTTTGTTTCAAGATGTTAGCTAAAATCCTTCAAAGGGGATATGGAGGCCAGAATTGGGCTTAGATTCAGACTGAACTATGTGTATGTTCCTTAACCATTACGAATACTAAGAGTATCTGGGTTCTAAAATCCATATAGTTATAGAAGAACAGTTATTCATTTGACACTAATTAAATTTTTCTTGTCATATATTATGTGTTAATGAAAACCATGTTGACACAGTAATATGTGTTTTAATGTGTACCTACAATGGATGTACACTTTTAGTCCCGCAGACCTACTTTCGTAGACATTTGTCCTGATATTTATAAATTTATCCAATCTAATCTATTGATGAGAGTCCCACAAGCCTACTTTCATAGTCGTTTGTCCTGATATTTATAAAATTATCCAATCTAATCTATTGATGAGAACCATATTGGATCAGTAACTTTATGCAAAAAATTCCCATCCATTTGGTGTTGATATATTACTACTTGAGCCAAGAGATAAGCCTCTTGTCCCCTAGCCTTCTAGATACATATGAGTCTTAACAATAAAAAAGAGCTTGGGGCTCTACTTGGACAGAAACCACCTAATTTTTAGCCAGAGATGCATCAAAACTACCATGAAATGTCCTTCAGGGATTCTTAGGTGGAACCCATATTGGATTGGATTGACAAGATAAGATTAGCCTCTACCCATATGTTGTCCGACAAGTGTTTTTGTAGAAATAGAATAATGAAAAGCACAAAAACTTTGCTAGGATGAAAAAATAATCAATAATTATGTGAAGTATGGATGTTGGGTATGATCCTTCACAACCACTCTTTAAAATAAATTCAATTCCATGATATTATCTTGGACTCATGGTTGACATTTTTAATATTTTTTACATAACAAGATAATAATTATACTGGAGTTACCAATGAGAATATCCCTAAAAATACCCACCTCTTGCTTTTGTAATAGTTGGATTTTGAAAATTGAATGGAAGAATGTCAAAGCATTCTCAACACATAATTTGACATGCTTATTGCTTATAGTTTCAACTTATCTCAGCCTATTCGATATTTTTGCATGCACACAATTATTATCCAATTTTCTAAGATAGAAAAAAAACCGACAGTTAAGCTAGATGCAATTTCATAGTAGTCCAATGATGTCAAACTTCAAAGCAATCAAAAAGTTCCATTATCTTTGTCAAGACAATATCATAGTTACAGAAGTGTCGAGTGTGTATGGCTAGTAGTTACGTGTGCATGTGCATCTCCTTCTAGTTATGCTTCTAAATATTATCACCTAGTTGGACCTAATTAAAATATGTCAAGTTGGAAATGTATAGCGTCTATGTTATGATGAGAATTGATTTTCTTAGCTTCATTATAAATAAGTTTATGTCACTTCGATGTTTTGGCCAATACATATTTATTATTCCTTGGATAGACCCTATATAATTCAGCTTCCCTGGCTGGCAGACAAGAGGCCACTAATTTTTCCGGAAAGACAGACAGGGCCAGAAAGACAGAAAAAAGCGGGAAATACAAGAGACAGTGCCAGAAATGTCACTTTGATATTTTGGCCAATGCATATTTACTATTCCTTGGATAGACCATATATACTGTAACATAGCATAAATCCATCTTAACCCTATAATTAACCCTCAAATTATTAAAAGTGTAGGCTTAAGCACAAACCCTTGCACATCAACCCTACCTAGGCTATAGAACATCTTGCTTCTCTCAACATAATTAATCCACAAACCATGAAAAACTATTCATTCTCTTCAATATTCAATGATTAGTTAATTAATATATCATTGCAAAGTGTTTTCTTTGATAATCTGTCGATATACACTTAAAAAAAATTCTTTGATGTTGATCAATAGGTTCTCAAATTATGAAATCTACCCACACTAACCCTTTCTTGTAGTGATCATAGGTTCTCAAATTATGAAATCTACCCATACTAACCCTTGCTTTTAGTGATCATGTCCATGAATAAGCTATGTGGAAAGTGGGTTAGCTTGAACCAATTGGGGCATAGAGTAAGCCCTTGGTAACTTTGGAAAAATAGATACCTTCCCACACATATAAATGGGAAGAGTAGTTACAAAGGGAATTGAAGTGTTTCTATGAGATCCTAAGGCTCCAAAACAAGTAACAGTTTTGTTCTAACAATAAATGTGGAGAAAAGGAAACTTTGAAAAAACAACTATTGGAACAAATTGGTCAAGGAGCTCAATTCCTGAATCTATATGATTAGAAAGTTGAAGGAAGCAAATACTAAAGAGAAGGAACGAACTAGACTATTGGATGTATTTTAGAGATTAGAAGGAGCAAGCACACAACATTTTAAACCCTTAAATAGATGGAATTGTGTATATCTAGCAAACGAGATATTCTAGATCAAGGAGTATATAACAAACCAATCAAGATCGTAGGTTCCAATAACCCAAGGAAACCAATGGAGAAATTCCTAATAAGCAATGCACATTATTCTCTAAAAAATGCATGCAGCTCTGCTAGGGTTTCTGAGCTCATCCCTGCAACTCTGAACATTCTAGCGCCTTGGTGGATGTCATACGCCGCCTCTCCTGCACTCTCTCCTCATGAATCTGGCCTCTGGAGGGGTGGGCTCGGCCCCCCCTCCCCCACTCAGTGCGACTTCTGACAAATCCGACCCATCGAAGCCCACTATAGGGCAGGGCGCTGCTCCTCTGTCTTCTCAGGCCGCGGACCCCATTGGGCCTTCTACGGCAACTACTGACAAAAACGATTCTCAGAATGAAAGTTCCAAGGATGAAAACGACAAAGAGACCAATACAGATCCGGGCTCCACGAAAGATAAAGGCAAAGAACATGTGCAAAACGCCTCTTCAAGACGGTCTAGGGTCTCTTCCGCCACATGCATTCCAAAGTCCGCAGAAAGAACAAAAATCGACCTTCCCAGTCATAGAATCAACGGCCGAATCCAATTCATGAGGGATCACGCCCTCATCGGAAAGTTCCTAGGTCTTTGGCCCACTGAAAAGGCTTTGCAAGGCTGGATCGTTTCCAAATGGAAACCTAAAGGACAAGTTACCTTACAACTTGGCCCCAAAGGATTTTTTACAGCTATTTTCCATTGCCTAGAAGACAAAACACGCATCTTCGACGGAGGCCCATACTTCTTCAACTCGGCAGGACTTTACCTTCGAGATTGGGTGGAAAGATTTCATCCTGACAAAGAAGACTTTAACTGGGCTCCTGTCTGGATCCGCATGTATTCCCTACCTCTGGAATACTGGGATGAGGAGACACTGATGGAAATCGGAAACGGGCTGGGTGTTTTCATCAAAGTAGCTGAGGAGACAAAAAACCGAAGGTACACTTCCTACGCCAGAATCTGCGTCCACATGCACTTGGCCAAAGCACTATCGGACTCGGTAAGTCTTTTCCATGACGACTTTGAATGGATCCAGACTATAGACTACGAACATGTTCCCTTTCGTTGTAGGAAATGCCATGAGCATGGCCATCTTTTCAGGGATTGCCCTTTAAATCAACAGGCTAAAGCCCCGGTCATGGAGCCCAGCAAGGATGCGGAAGGCTACACCAAGGTATCTGGACGAAGAAAGCATGCGAAGAAATCTCCTGTGGTGAATGATTCTCCCATCATTCCTGAATCCAAAAACAGCTTTGATTCTCTGTCTGCTTTGCCTAACCAAGATAATACTCCGGTTATCCCCTCCTCCCCTGATCTCCCTGCTTCATATGACATTCCCACTTCATCAGATCTTCCCAAGGACTCCGTCCTAGCCCTTTCTCCTGCCTCTACTTCCACGGCCAACCCCAGCAACGAAAAAGGTCACAAAGTCACCAGCATGGAAACAGATTCAGATCTAGCTCTATCAGTGCAGCAGCAGACTAGGAAGGACGATCAAGCTCAACCCATTCACATGGAGGAAGAACCTGAAAGTATAGATCTGGGGGATTTAGACATCTTAGGTCTGGAAACAGTCTGTCGACAGAAGGAGTATAGTACCATTCCTCCCAGACAACTAGAAAGTCTTGAAGTAGTCCTAGCAAGAGCGCAGAAACACAAGTGTCTAGGTATACAGGCAGGTAGCCCTTGGGATGGAAAGAAAATCATGAAAGAATCAAAAAAGAGAGGACGTCGAACTGATCTACAGAGAACTATAATCATTGGAGAAATGCTTGTTGATTCAGGCAGGTTCCCCAAGTTGACCAAGTTTTATAAAACTATCCCCCACCGTTCCTCATGAAACTCATCTCCTGGAACGTGCGAGGGTTCAATAGCCCTGCAAAACAAAGAATCTTAAAAAATATGATACAGCAAGACAAGCCTGCAATGGTCTTTCTTCAAGAAACGAAGTGTAACAGTACAGTTATGGAAAACATCCTCAACAGAATCTGGCCAGGAGGTAGATCGGTTTCTGTGGATGCATCTGGCGCCTCAGGAGGACTTGCAATCCTATGGAATCCCCAAGTCTACAACCTGGAGGACTTTCATGCCTCTCATTTTGTCATACAAGCTACTTTCCACCTTATAGGGACCAATATCCATGGTCACCTCTCCAACGTGTACTTCCCACAAGATCTCCAAAATAAAATGGATCTTTTGGATACTCTTTCTGTGCTCAACTCTGTTCGAAGATACCCCCTATGGATTTGCGGTGGGGACTTCAATATGATCTCAGCTCTGGAAGAGAGAACCGGTGGCAGAATGAGACTCGAAGGAGATAGCATCGGCTTCAAGGATTTCATCCACAGAAATCATTTAATCGATCTTCAAACCTCCAACGGCATATACACCTGGACCAACAAAAGAAGGGGTCCACAGCATATCGCTTCCAGGCTGGATCGTTTCCTCATGTCAGATAACGCCATCCATCTTGGTGGGGCCTTCCACGCCTCTATTATGCCCCAGATGGGCTCCGATCATTGGCCTATCATGCTACAATGGACAAGCCCTGGCTCCAGATGCAATAGGCCCTTTCGATTTGAAGCTTTCTGGTTCTGTCACCCGAACTTCAAAGAGGTTGTTAAAGATGCTTGGAACACATTCAGCCCCCCTGCAGGAGCAAAAATATATCAATTTCAACAAAAATTAAAACACCTCAAACAAACTCTCAAAGCTTGGAATCGCCATCAGTTTGGCAATATCTTTGAACAACAGAAAATGTTGGAGCAGCAAATGAAAACATTGCAACAATGCATAATTACTGAGGGCAGAACGGAGGAATTCGCTAATCAGGAGCAGGCACTCGCAGATAAGATCGAAGCAAGGAGACTACAAGAGGAAATTTTGTGGAGGCAAAAATCAAGAATTAAATGGCTAAAGGAGGGGGAAAAGAACACTAAATTCTTCCACAAATCTACCATTCAAAGGCGTATGCACAATAACATAGCTTTCATCAACAATACACAAGGGGAACGCCTGGAGCAGCATGAGGAAATAGAGAAAGAACTCAAAGAATACTTTCAGAACACTCTACAGGAGCCTCCAGGATGCAGAACTCAAGCCATCCGATCCATTACGCAGCATATTCCTAAGATAATCATAGAGGATCAGAACAGTAAATTACTACAGCCTATCACCAAACAAGAAGTGGACGATGCTATGGCTCAACTTCAGGATGGTAAAGCCCCTGGTCCTGATGGCTTTACTGCCAATTTCTTTCATAATTTCTGGGATATCATCAAATCTGAAGTTTGGGAGATCGTGGACGAATCTAGGACGATGCACTGGATCCTTCCCTCCTTAAACTCCACTTTCATAGCACTCGTTCCTAAAACGGAGGAAGCAAACACTCCGGATAAGTTCAGACCTATCGCGCTTGTAATGTAATCTACAAGCTCATTTCTAAGGTTCTAGCCAACAGGTTGAAGCCTCTCCTTCCATGCCTCATCTCGCCAGAACAGACAGGGTATGTAGAAGGTCGCCAAATTCTGGACGGTATCATTCTCTCCCATGAAGTGATCCACTCTCTCAAGGCGCAAAAAAAATCAGGTATGATTCTCAAACTTGATCTCTCAAAGGCTTTTGACAAGCTCAGCTGGGATTACATCAACCAAGTTCTTTTAGCTTTTGGCTTCAGTGCCACGTGGACTCGTTGGATAATGAATCTTATCACCTCTCCCAGTTTCTCCATCCTTCTCAACGGTTCCCCTTCCACTCCCTTCCGTCCCACCAGAGGAATCCGGCAAGGAGACCCCCTCTCACCGTTCCTCTTTGTCCTAATGGCGGAAGGTCTTGGTCGTCTTCTTCATGCAGCCATCTCTTCCCACACTCTCAAAGGTCTCACGCTCCATGGTCAATCTCCTATCTCCCATCAACAGTTTGTTGACGATACCATGCTCTTTGGACATCCTTCGGTTCAAGAAGCCTCTGCTTTCAAGACCCTGCTTGATCTTTTTTCAGAAGCTTCTGGTACTACTATCAATGCCTCCAAGTCTCAGCTTTTTTTCTTCAACACTCCCTCTATAACGCAGAGGAACATAGCCAGAATCCTCGGTTTTCCCATTTCGTCGCTTCCTTCGAAATACCTTGGAGCCCCCCTCCTTGACTCCGCCGTCAAACATGCTTCATGGCGCTCTCTCCTTGATAAATTGGAGCATAGGTTATCCTTATGGACCTATCGCTCACTCAATTTAGAAAGCAGGCTTATCCTTATAAAATCTGTGTTACAAGCTATGCCCTTATACTTATTTTCCATTTTGGCTGCCCCTAAATGGGTGCTAAAAAAAATTCGTAATCTCCAAAGGGATTTTCTATGGGGCTATTCTGGGCTTAACAAGAAGTGGGCACTTGTAAAATGGATCGAAGTTTGTCTTTCAAAGACAGCAGGAGGTTTGGGGCTGCGAGATCCCCTACACAGCAACAACACCATGGGAGCTAGGATTTGGTGGAATTGGATCTCCAAACCCCATAACCCATGGGCGCGCCTTTGGCATGCCAAATATGCTGCAGGTAGTCCTAGGGAAGCTCTCATTCGCTTCAGCTCTAACACTCCAGGCTCACTAATATGGAACGCTGCCAAGCAACATAGCTCTTTCATACAGGCACACAGTTTTTGGGAAATACACTCAGGATCTTTGGCAAGGTTTTGGGAGGACTCGTGGCAACAATCCCCCAAAATTTCCTCTCTCTTTCATAAACCTAAATGGCAGGCCTATATGCAAGATACTAGTCAAATCCACGTTCAACAATTTTGGCAGCAACAGCCCTCTCAAGGATTTAACATTTGGCGTCCTGCAGGATCCTGGCAAGACAATTGGCAGGAGGAAACATACAATGATCTGGACCAAGAACTCAATCTCAGGAAAATCAGACTCTCTGATCAAATGGACAAAATCAGATGGGGATACACCCCAAGAGGCATGTTTACCACCAAGGAAGCTTATCGCCTTCTCTACCAACCAGAACAACCCTTCAAAGATCAGATATGGGATCAGATATGGCAACCTCTTATATGGCCTAAAGTATCTATTTTTCTCTGGTTTCTCAGTAAACAACGCATCCTTGCTTGGGACAATTTGCAAAAAAGAGGATTCATTGGCCCATCATGGTGTCCGAATTGTAATCTTCAAGCAGAAACCATCACTCATCTCTTGGACTCTTGCCCCCTAGCGGATAATCTATGGGAAAGAATGGCGCAATGCAATAGAAGATCAGGTCGTCGAGTGGGAGATATAGTCAACACCATTAGGAATTGGCCCAACAATCCATTCCAATGTCTATTCCTCAACACTCTTTGGAAGCTTCTTCCAGGATTCATCTACTGGATAATTTGGAAGGAGCGCAATAGTAGAATCTTCAAGAATCACAGTTCTCTGCTCGACACCCTTTGGAATCAACTCAAACAGCACCTTCAGGAAACTCTGGCTTTAAGGAAATGGCAGGATTCGGACATGCCTGCTTCCCCCCAGGAGCGCCTCATCATGCAAAATTGGAACTTAAACATTTCCTCCGGGGCTCAAGGAAGTCCCAATCTCTTCAATAAGGATTCTCCTCTCAGCTGGTCGCCTCCTTCCCCGCCCTCTTTCAAATTAAATTTCGATGGGGCGGCCAAAGGTAATCCGGGTCCTGCTGGCCATGGGGGAATCTTCAGGGACTCAGAGGGTTCTCCTGTGCATATATACCATGGATCCCTAGGCAGGGCCACTAATAACGAAGCAGAAATGGAAGGCTTATGGATAGGTTTAAGCACTGCTGTAAATGAGAATTTATTCCCTTTGGATATAGAGGGGGACTCTCAAATTTTAATAGAAGCAACAATCAGAATGCAATCCGGAACCTCAGCTGTCAAGATCGCTTCAAGTTGGAGGTTACTTAACAGATTAGAAAAAATTGAGGAATGGCTCAAAACTCCCAGAAGTATCAATTTCAGACATGTCAAACGTACTGCAAACAAGGTTGCAGACAGATTGGCTAATCAAGGAGCTAATCAGCAGATCCCTTTCTACTCGGGTCCTTTAAACAGTTCCAATGATCCACAACTTCAAAGAGACTGCACACTCTTGGTGCAACAAGATCTTTCGATCCCGGATGCGGGTGTACGAGACGAGTTATAATTCGCTGACAAGGGGGCGGGTGGGCACGTGGTCTACCACCACCGCCACCCCTTTGCGCTCCGAGCTCACTGCATATGTGCCAGCCAACACAGTAAATGCTGCATTAATGCAGCTCCTTCCGCCTCGTTATCTCGACATTCCCTCTGCAATGGCGCCTAATCCTTCGGTGCTGTATGTCTCTCCGTTGAGTTCCTGTTGTTCTCAGGTAGATTCCGAACCCTGTTCGTGCACCAGCAATGGCAAAAGATGTCGTTTAAGCTGCTGCATTGAGCTCTCGGAAGGTTTTCATGTTTCTTCTGGTCAGTTTTGTAATTGCATGTGCCCTTCTGTTGGTTTAATTCCGTCTCTGAGCTCGCTCTCCATTCCTAACTTGTTTACTCGGCCTGAATTTCCTGTCAATCTCACTATGCCTCGTCTGAGGCCAAGAATGATGAGCAGGAGGGGTTCATCTCGTGGGAAGGTTATTATGCCACCTGCGTTCCCCTCCTCTGCCTCCTCGTCGGATTCTTCTGACTCTGATGCTGGTCGAACCGCTGCTCCCAGAAGAAGTCGAGGGCGTGGTCATGGCAGACGCCCTTCTACCTCTGTTGCACATGTTCGCCTCACCTCCAATGAGCACTTCCACTCAGCACGTTTCAATTATCCCTGTTCCTTCAACAACCATGATTTCATTGCTTCGGTTTTCATCAAATTCAGGATCAACCCGACCGCCCAAGCTCCGCCTTTGGCTCCCTCCGGCATTGTTCAGGAATCTGAAGATGGAATACTGTTTTTCCCCCCGGGGGTAAGTCGGCAAAGTTTTCAGGGAATCACGGCCTCTCAGCCCGAGCTCCCGCATGCCAGGCCACGCGCTCCTTCTGGCAGCGTCCTCTCGGACCAAGCTCCTTCGTCCCCTGCAGATGTTGAATTCAATCCGTATGCTTGCCCCGTGGTGGAAGAAGCACCCTCGCCCACCAACGACGCTTAAATAGCTCTCGCTCAACAGTTTTTGCAATCAGGTACTCAGAAGGGGTTCTTCTCCCTTCTTCTTCACAGTTTTTGCAGGCATTATAGTGTAAATCTCCTTCGTCGAATAGCTGCTTCCCAAGCACTGTTATCCATGCTATCATGCTCAAGTCAATGTTTCAGAGCATCATCCTGTATGCTTGTAATTTTTGTCATGGACAATGTCTGTCTCGGTCTTACATGTTGTAGTGAGTCTTGTACTCCAATCATCATTTTGTTTTTTAGAATCAGTTGTTTAGGAAGTAGGACAAGGTCCTGGTCATCAAGGTTTTTTCTCAGATAGTCAACAGCTGTGGTCTTATGATATGAATGCCTCTTCTCTGGGCTAGCTTTTTGAGGCCTCTGCCTCTTTGTAACATATTTTTGTACTAATATAGAAGTAGACAGATTTACAAAAAAAAAAAAAAATGCACATTATTCTCTATCTAACATCACTTTTTTCATTTGAACTTTGGTTTTATCGATTCTCAATTGATCTTAGTTTTAAATATAAAACAAATATAAGTATTGGTATTATTCGAGCCACTGATTCATCAATGACTACAAGGGTAAGTCATCATGAATGGATGTTGTGATTTTTTCATCAGGAATAGGTGCCCTTCGTTGTGATTTATACAAGGCCATGTTTGACAACTGAATAATTCTCTTCTGAAAGGCTATCTAAATCTCTTAATCAAGGCTTTAATAAACTCATTACCAAGAATGTAGCTAGGGTCACCATTGGACAAAGCAGGTTAGAGGCTCATTCCTTTCCTCTACGTTTCATACAAGATCATTTCTAAATAAATGCTCTGAAAATATACTCAATTGCATGGAAGGTAGTTCAACAAGAGCAGACAAGTTTTGTACAGGGTCCAATTATTCTAGACACGTAATCTAGATTTGAGAGACTTTGGAATGGGCTCCAGACAGTGGCTAGCAAGCTTATTTTCTGCAGATTGGAGCTTCATCACAGACATGTTGGTTTTTCTTGGCCTTTGGACCGTGATATGTGGCCATGGTGAACACACTATTCTCTAATGCATCATCATTTCTCCTTGTTAATAACTCATTATCCCCTCAAATTTTGTTGAATCAATCTATTTTTCAAGTGTGTTCCTTTGCCCCTGATTTGTATGTTTGACAATGGATGTCTTGGATCACCTATTTGAAGTTGTTGGCATTCAGGGGAAAGTGAAGGACATCATACGTGGTGGGCAGGGATGCGGGGTGGAGATTTGGTCATTCCTTGCAGTAGTATCAACCACAAACACTTTAACCTTTGTTGCTTTAGCAGAATCTATTAGCTCCAACTTTCAATGCAAGATGCGGTGTCAGTTGGTCTAGAAGAGAGGTGAGCAAACCAATTACACAGTTTCTAATCTGTTTGGAAGGATAATCAGGACCAATATTTAGTTCTCCTTCAATGCAGGGCTACTAGTGTGCTACCTTGTTTGGAAATTATAGCTATCTTTTCCACTCTTCCTTCATTGGATTTGGCAGTGATTATGTTTATTTTTGAGCAAGAAGTTAGTAATTGTCCACTTTTTGTTCCATGTGGAGTGATGAGGTACATCACTAGCTGTTAATTGAGGGTGCATTATTGATAAGAGATGCTCAAACTTTAGATTTGGTAACCTATACAAGCTTTATTTCTGCATTGCTAGTCTTACAGAAGAGGATACTACTATAAGCTCCATTGTATATACGCTTCCACCTTTTAATTTGTTTTTTGTAAATAATTTTCTGTAAATATAAGACATATTTTGACAACAACAACAAAAAATAATGGGTGGCCTACACTAAAAGCTACTGCTTTTTTGCATTCTTCAACTGTGTTGGAGCAAAAAAAGAATGACAGTCACTAGAAAAATATGCATACCATCAGAATTAGAGATTGGCTAAGCCAGTGCAAACAAAGTCAGTGCCATGGAGCACATGGTTCTGTATTGGGATAATAAGGTATATGTATATAATAAGTTGAAAGGAGTACCATGTATGCTTAGATGGCATAACTTCTGATCTAGTTTATCTTAGCTTGAAAGAATTGTTAGATGGGACTATGATAAACAACTATCAACCAACACAAAAAATATTGATGGGATTTCAACTTTCAAGGGATTTTCTAGAATTTGGTCCATTCATTCATGATCTCTAAAGGGATTATCTAGTATTAAATACATAACATGATGCATATCAAAATGTATGATGACAAGAAAGAATCACTACTGCCTCCTACAGGGGGTTCAATAGGATGGCCAGTGTGGGCTGGAGAAGGCTAGCTAATAGCCCAACCAACAGAGTTCTTTCCTAAGCGAACACGGTTCATTCCAGAGACACTAGAATAGACAACTTTGGATGGTCCAGCTGATGCTCCTTCACTCAACCGGGGGTGTGGGAAACATCCTAACCAATCTTGACACGTTACTCTCAGGCAGGGGTGAAGCTCTACTCACTCAATTCTTTCAAATCATGATTGACTGATTTCCATGCCTATGGATGGTATAAACCACTTAGACAGACTCTCCATACCAAAGCTAATATACAGGCAAGCAACTTGACCTGCTTACCTAGTGATTGAATGGATTTCAATCCATGAATAATCTAGCTCAATTGTTGGAACCCTAACCCCATCCACGTTCCACTTCCATGTCATCATTTGATTGAACTAAAAAATTTTGTGCGAAAACCAATGCATTGAAATCCACTCTGTGCGAAAAACGGATTTCATGGCATAGTAACCTCAATATACGTAGTCATACCCTCTTCCTATCTGGTCTCAACTTCATATGAATCATACTTCCTTTTCCTTGAATAATTCCACTTCTTGTGAAGATTCATTCCAATTTTTTGCGCATTAATCAAATTCGTTTCTCATTAGGCATTATCCTTAGTCCTTATGCTCCTCATTTTGGGGGTCATCAAGGGGGTGCCTAGCTATGATACAAGGTTTTTTTGTGCTCACTCTTTGGTGGAATTTAAATTTATCTTATAGTCCTAAGGATGGGTGGTATTGGCAAGGTTTATTACCGCTATGCATGCTTTACCAATATCATTTTCCTTGCCCATGCTATCTGTTTATATGAAGGTACGATGCTTCGTATCTTTATGGCGACCGATGTTGGTAGAGGTTATTTGACAACCCCCTGTTGTCTCTCATGCCATGTTGATATTACTGCTTATGTTAGAGGGTGAGATGCGTGCATTGATTGGTAAGGTGGATGTTAGTTTCAGGAAGGTGGTTGCCTAGTTGATCGCCTTCCTTGTAGAGCCTGAAGCCTCTCACTTGCACACTTTTCGGGGAGAGGTAGGGGAATCTTTCAAATCAGAGATAGCTTTGACTGATCAGAAAACTGACCAATCAATTCTCTAATGGTTCCCTCTCATGGAGTCACCCCAATGATCTAGCTGGGAGGGCAGACTCTCTTGCTCCTCTACCCAAAGATTTTGACTTTGGAACAATTAAGTTCTTACAGTAATTTCGTTGTTCTAGGAGGGGGCCATTCCTCTTGTCCTTTTCCCCCTTGTGGATTTCAATTCCGAAGAGGAAGATTCTTGTGAACGTTATGTCAAAGTTCTTAGTTCGATCGATGCTTTATTATATATGTAATTATGCTTTTCTGATTCTTTTCTTCGACAATGCTTTATTATATATGTAATTATGCTTTTTCATTTTTCCATTGGTCCTTGCATATATTATATCTGTAATTATGAATTTATGCCCTAATTATAGATGTAATTATGATTTATTATATACGTAATTACATTTTAGCAGAAAATGCTACTATTATATATGTAATTTTGAAATTATTATATATGTAATTACGCTCTCGAATAATTGATCGAAAGAGCTTCTCGCCCCCCAACCTTGTGCTAGGGGAGAAACCCTCATCCATATGAATGAGTTTCACGTTAAAACCCTATGGTCAATCGAGCAACTTGGTCTAAAGTTATGACTGTGTCGGTGGGGGAGGGAGATTAGGGCTTAAGAACCTATTGAAACCCATTTGATTTGATGCCAAAAATAAAGGCGCAATTACATATATCATGCGATATATACTTGTATATGATATTATTCTATGATTGAGTCAATTACTGATAGATAGGAAGTTTCCCCACCCAAACATACACCTTTATTTAAGGACCTTCTCAGAGCTAGTGGGTACGGTGGTCCTAGATAGCATAGCTTCGACAAGTTTTCCTATCCCCGCGGCAACCAATGTCCTGAGGGAGAAGGGAATAAGAAATTCCTTCAAGTAATCTCACAAACAATAGTCTTCAAACAAGCTATCCCACCCACTACTGCTATCACTCCTGCTACTCACACTGACTACACCTACTGACCTTACTACACTTGGTTCAATCAATGCTTGCTTCATATGGTAGAACTGGCTTGTATGCATAGTGAATGTTGATTGTGTCTCTAACACGATCAGCCTTAGATCCAGTGTTTGATGTAGTGGGTTAAGCAGGTGATGAAGGAGATAAAGATCGAGGACCAAAAGGTTGTAGAGCTAGTTCATATTTTCCAGTTACTCTGTCATTCCCTCCCTGCAAAGGCACGTAAAAGTTGGGTTCTATCCAATAGAAGTACTATGAAAGGCATATTTCAAGGGGGTAGCTTGAGTTTTGAGGGTCGTTTTATAAAGCCAACTAGATGCATAGTCAAGGTAGAGTGTTGGTTTTGTTGTTACGTTGTATGCCTAAATATTCAGTATCCAATGTAACAAATACATGTAACCTAATTACACTAAGGGAACATAATAAGAATTTCCCTAATACATGGTTTATAGAATAATACCCATCAATATAACTAGAATAAGGTAGTAGTATTGATCAAGCTTTGTGATCTATGTAATACAAGTCAATCTATTTGAGCGTGGTTACCATTAGTATTCATAATAGCTTAACTCTAGTTTGTTTATGATTCTACTTATGTTGAGTCTACTATAACAATGGAAACAAGAGAAAGCTAAGCTGATTACTTCTATTATGTCAATAGTGTAAGCAATGGAGTTATAACAGGCATCATTTATACAACAGATTATCATTAGGTGGTAAGTGAAACCAATACACAGTGAAATCAAACATGTGGTTTATTTCATAATCAATTCAACCGCTTGTTATGCAGAGTAATGTAAAACAACTTGTAGATCGAATTCCATGTCAAATACTAGTTTTCTTTATCAACTAAGTGTGTTCCGTAATCAAGAACAAGTATATTGTGTATAATTATGAATTTACTGTATCTGTACTATGAATAGAGTAGAACAACCTGTACAACAGTAAGCTTCTTGTATTGAGTTAGTGTAAGAATTGATAAGAAAGTCAAAAGGATGAAGATAGATGAAAATAAAATTTGAACAAATAAATCTTCATAGGTGGTGATTCCTGAAAATCGTCCTTTAAGCATGGGGGACATAGAATGCAAGATAAGGAATGAGAATTCTTTCCTGTGGGGAAGAGTTTATCAAATGCTCAGCTCAGGGGATTTCTTAGAACTCATCCACAATGATCTTGAACATGACCTCAGTATCAACATTTACAAGAATGTGACCAACTCATGCCTCCATAGGATTGTTGCCATATCTCTTGTTCTTCCTTGTGTGGAGGTAATCTCCCAGATCATAGGCCAGGTGGACTTGTCCAATAGATGGATCCTAAACCAACACCAGAGCCCAGTTGGAGGTTACCAGACCTTCAACATATTGTCAAGAAAGTTCCTCCCAGAGCTTGAAGTATGTCTATCTGAGGAATGGGGAAAAGATATATGGATGAGGTACCTCCTAGCATGCTACTAAAAAATAGTGGTTTTATGCTAAAAGCTTTAAGTCTAGGATATCAAAGGTGTATCCAACTGCTAGATTGAAGCATCATTTCAGAATAGTCATGTTGTTGTTGGCAAGACTATATGGAGAAAAGGATGGAACCATGTTTCATGAATCATGGGTGCCTATGGTGAATGAAATTTGTACTCATGGCCCAACATTCAATTGGAGTGCAATCATGTCCCCTTCATTATATAAAGCTTTCAAGGAAGTGAAGAGTGCCAAGCCTACTAGTTACTTTATGTCCAGCTACCTTTTGGACTCCATCTATTCAGAAAATGAATTTCCGGAACTAGAATGGAAATGGTCCAAGTCTTTTCCTCCAGTACATTTTTAATGCAAGCTCTTATGGGATTACAAGCATAATCAAAGATGACAAGAATATGTAACCATTTTATTTCTCCAGTGTACTCTTTGTTATTTGAGAAAGAGCGTCCATGCCTCTCGAAACAAGAACAGGCAGTCATAAGAGGCATTGGAGACTGGTATTTGCATGAAAATGGAATCTACTTCAGAGTTTATGCCATATGGTGCATCGAGAGCTCCTCGTCTGCTACCTTTATATGCTCTGGATAGAGTGGTTCTGTTAGTAATATTATATCAGACATTTTCTCATCGAGTGACAGGTACTCTTAAGAGGGGAAAGAGGTCAATATGGCCTAAGTTGCCTATCAAGATCAGATACTATGGATTTCATGGCACCAGCCAAGCCATGAAAGAGGCCAATGAAATTGAATCATATCACTTTGGAGAGATAAGATTCAGGATACATGATCCTGAAGCTGTGATTATTAGTCATTGTGTTGTTGTCAACCAGATGTAGTCTTATACTCATGAGAGGGATACTGATGAGGAAATATTCAAGAGACTTATTTATCCATCTGAGATTAAAGAAAAGCTAAGTCAAGGACCTCAGAAGAAGGTCAAACAGACCCATGCTTCACCTATTTTCAACCTCCAGGAAGAATTTGAAAAGCTCTAGAGGGAATTGGAATAGGTGAAGGAGATGAAGGAAGTGTTGGAAAAAGAAGCAGGTAGACTCAAGAGGATGATTGAAGAAGAGCAAGCAATGAAGGAGGCAGAAGAACAGAGAAGGAAATCAGAACAAGATGACCTGGTGAAATAATTGGCTTTGGAAACTGAACAAAGAGTCAAGCAGCAGGAAAAGCAAAGGAAAAGTGATGAAGAGCTTCAGAGGAAAAGAGATGAGGAACTCCAAAAGAAGAAGGAATAAGCGATGTGGAAAGATAAAAGGATTGAACACATTGACATTCAATCATCTCCGAAGATAAACCCCACTCCTCAGTCTCCAGTGGAACCATGTCAGATTGAAGAAATGGAGAACGAGCAATTTTTCCCCATGGTCGTGGCTGACCCAGTAGTAGTATTGAAAACATTCTATTATGAATACAAGAAGAACAAATTCAACAGGAGAGTTTTCAAAAAGGATAAGGTTGGGAGAGCGATTGTCACTGAGGAGGTTCTCATTCATGAAACAACAGCTGATCCAAAGATGACTGTAGCTGCCTGTATTACCATGGCCCAAGAAAAAGGTGATAATGTTTCCAAGATGAAGAGAAAGGTCTATGATGCTCGATTGGAACTCAGTGCTGCTGAGAAAATAATTACAGAGCTATAATTCCAACAGCAAGGTGAACTAGACTCAGTTAAATAGTTCAAAGGAAAATCACTTAAGATCCAAGAGGAACTGAGTATGGTTCAGAAATAATTCTACAAGAGCATTCAGGGCATCAAAGATAAAAATCTTAAGGTTGATGATTATATAAAGAGGATGGGGCCTGTCAAGGAAGAATTGGAGAATATTATAATTATGTTAGATGACACCATTCAATGGAAAATACAGTATCTTGATGAGGGGGTAGACATTCCTCAGCTCAACGACTTGGAGAAAATAATTTGTTTTTTTGAAGCTTGTAAATGTCTCGATAGGGTTAGAGCCTTAGAGGAGAAGGCTCAGGAAGATTTCAAAATTTTCTTCAAGTTTTAAGGAGAGGTTGATGCAGTCTTAAATAACTAACTTGTCGATGTTCTAGTCAGCTTTTCGTACTGTACCTATGGAGTAGTGCATAGAATAAAAGGAGATAAGATAAGTTAATAAGATAATTTTATTAATGTCCAACGAATGACCACAAAAAGGTCAATGGGACTTCCGGTTACAATAATTACAACATGCCCAGACGGTGGACCAAACGATCCCCTTCCTTTATAAAAGCAGGAAATACAGAACTACAAAGAGTGTAAATGTAAAGAAAAAATAGGTAACTAAAGAATCCTGACAATGAGCTGTGATGAAGAAGTCCTAGAGGAGAAAGAGGAGCCTCCTGAAGGGGGGGGAGGACTCCTTTTCCTAGCATCCGAGGTCAATCGAAGAGGACTAAAGGAAACTTGTCAATGTATGTTGCCCTGAGGAGGAATTGGACTGATGTAATTACCGTCTGGAGGATTCGGGGCGCCCCCTGGAGGGGGGTCTAGTCCTAGATCGCTGATGGGGTCTATTGGGATGAGACCCCCGGATCCGCACTACTCTGGAATCAAGGTCTATGCGCCGATTAGTGATTCTCTTAGTGCCCCACGAATCTGGGAGTACTCTGAAGAAGTATGTCATCCTCTGTGTGGAGGCTGGGACGAACGGAGGATGGAGCAGAGTCGAGCGGTGTCTGAAGGTCTCCTGAAGGTAAAGAGCCAGGCATCTCTGGTCAGTGTATCTAAGGAAGTTGGCTAGGCTCTGGGGGTCCTGAATAGGCAATGAAAACGCCCTCGGATCTCATAGTAGACCAGGCATTTGAAGATGAAGTGTGACTTAGTCTCCACCTCCTCCAAGTGACAAAGTTGACAGATCCTCTCCGTACTGTCAATATGACGGTCTATCTCAACTCGAAGCCTATGCGATCCAACCTTGAACTTTCCGAGAGGGATCCTAATAGCATGCATCCAATGTTGGAGGGTATAGGGGGGTCGAATAATGAGTCCATCTCTGATCTCTAGAAGGTGCTCAGTGTAGAAGGCCATCTTTGGGCATAGTCTACCCAGAGGATTGACCCATGTAGTCTGAATGTACTGCCTATAGATGTCCTCCCTAATGATTTTGTTGAGTTCTTGTTGGTTAGGTAGAAGGTGCCATGGAGCGTTCAATGAATACTGGAACGGGGGGAGATGATCCATCTGGATACCAGTAAGACCAAGGAGTTCTGTCACCCCGGTGAACCAGCATTTGGTGCGGCTTGCTTGTGTATGAGCGATGTTCTCCAAGGAGAAATAGGCCAATTATGGGTACCTGTCTCGACCCTCCCTCATTTCTGCCAGTCCACGGATCCGATGAAGAAAGGAGACTATCCTGAAGATTGCCTCCAGGAGGAAGGGCTTAGCTCCAAACTCTGCTAGGATGATGTTTTGAGAAACTATCTACTTGCACCGGATGAAGCAACGCAAGAGAAGAGTCTGGACGCGCTCTTCCGAGGTCCAATCTGACTCCAGTAATGAGGGGCCCCAAACCTCTGATTCATAAATCACGGTGGGGCGAATCAAGGTATCCATGATGTTCATCTTGGATGAAATGTCCTGGAAGTGGTGACGGAAGCACTGTCTCTCAAGAAGGGCCGAGGGAGCCATATCCTTTTTTTACCCTGGGCTAAAGGGCCGGCCGAAGGCTGAAACGGGGACACCTATAAACTACACTCCCAAGTAAGTGTAACTGTTGATGACCCTGATTTCTTCTCCCTTGAATAGGAAGTGGAAACTCGAGGTCTTCTTCACCCCATTGAAAATTATGATTTTGGTCTTGCTCAGGTTCACCGTCAGGTGCCGAAGATCACAAAAGGCTGCAAGGGCATCCAGCTGCCTCTGTAAGCCTTCCGGGGAGGAGGCTAGGAGATCAATATCATCGACAAAAAGTAGGATGGAGATCAAGACATGGTGGAGAAGGCACCCATCAGATGCTTGGATATGCTCTCGGAGGAAAGATTCCAGCTCATTAATGTAGATCCTGAAGAGAGTGGGGGAAAGCGGACACCCCTGCTTGACTCCAATAGTGCTCCGGATGAACTCTAGCATCCCTCCAATTGTGCGGAGACAGCCAAGAACGGACTCGTAGAGGTGCATAACGGCAATCAGGAGAGTCGAAGAGATGCCAATCTCTCTTAGTCTCTGAAAAAGGTCCTCCCTCGGGACCGAATTGAAAGCCTTCCTGAAATCCACAAAGCAGCAGTACACCTTGGAGGACCGATGTCAGGCCTCCTCGATCATCGCTCGAAGAGTGAATATATGGTTGATGGTCTGATTGTCCTGTCTGAAACCAGCTTGGCCCCTAGCCCTGAGATGTTTCTGCTCTAGGAAGCTGGACAGTCCCCTATGGAGGGCAGTAGCATACAGCTTGGAGAATGTGTGCCCAACCATGATCATTCTGTAATAGTTCGGGTCAGAGGTAGGTCCTGCCTTATGGATGGGAGAGAGTGATAGACAGCTGCAAGCAGGAGATCCGGGCATTAAAAGTTATCACCACGGACAACACAATTTATATGAAGATTTGCAGATATAATGCTGATGCAAAGTAAAAGGCAGGTGCCTCTGTTTCTAACAAGGTTTGCATAGGTATGAGGCTATGGCAGTAAGCGAAGAATGTTGAGTAGTTAAGAAGAACGTTAAGTAGTTAATCTAGGACCTGGGTCAATCTAACATTTTTTTTTTCCCTTTAATCTCATATACTTTTATAAAAAAATTGGCCAGATGAGAAGTTTCTATTTGACTCAAAGCCTAAAATATATTAAATTTTTGGCACTATGCTCCAATGGGTTTAATATTCATAAGGTCACAACTCCACTAACATTTACAAGCAACCTCATAACATACATAAATAAGCAAAGAGAGACGGAATCAAAGAAAACCATCATATACATACTTAAGTGTCTTGTCCCATCTTCCAGTTGCAAGCAAGTTTATTGTTGGAATCCATGTAATTTCCTTAATAGGTGCATCATGCATAGCCATAGACTGGTTGACCCCAAGTCATCAGTGGCCACATTTTAGCTTGTTTATCACAACCAATATAGAAAAGAGAAGTGCCATTGTCCTTCCATGTCGAGCAGAGAACCTGCATACAAATCATTGCATAATATAAAAACTTAGAAGCACACTCTAAAACTTCAGTAATGGTTATTTCCATAATTCAGCTACAACCTTGCTTCCTGCAAGCATATTACAAGTTCTAGATAAAATTCACAAGAAAAAAGAACAGGTACTAAAATTCCAACCACAATCTGAAGCACCTCACCAGTTGGTCATGTGACATTGCTGCTTTTGGCATGCTAGCCCCAATTTGAAGGACCTTCCAGCATCTGACCTGACCATCTACGTTCCAAAATATAATAGAAGATCCAAATAAAACACCAGTCCAAAATTATTACAATAATATCACTGTCCCCAAAATCTCAGATGTACGAGTCCACATTTAAGTAAATGGAGACAGCTGAGAACATGGGGAAGCGCGGCAGAATGCCTAAAGTCACACGACGACCTAGAATCCCTCAAATCTACCAGTTTAAAGGTCCCCCAAAATCATCACTGCACAGAATCTCTGAAAGCTTTGTTTTCGCAAAAAAAATTAATGGCCAAAACTGCTCAACCCTCAAATCTCCAAATCTCCAAGAACTGCAGGCTGCATTGCTTTTCCTGGAGGATTCTCCCTCTGCTCATGCCTTTGCTTTCCCTCCAATTAAGAAACCAAAGTTCAAATTCTTAACACACGTTCAAATGTTTAGCATACTATGTTTTGTCATATTAAAAAAATAAATAAAACAAAACAATTTGTAAAATTTTATTACTTTAAAAATGTTAGAACTTTAGTCTATATATTTTTTCTATTAGAAAAATATATCTTGAGGATAATCTAGGTTGAATAGAGCTAATATGTGTAATATATTAGTAGTAATCTATATTTAAGTTTATGGCTAAGCTCGAGAGTGAGAATTTATTGTGATATCATTGTTTGTATGACAAAGGAAGTGAGTCCACTAAACTCTACAAAGGTTTACATACTCTACCCTTTTAGATTTGAACATATGACTTCTTATGAGGAAGCACATGTTCTTAACCATTGTAAAGATATAAGAACGTTGACAATTTGCTCCAAAATTCAAATATTAGGACCCATGGCCATCCAAAGGTAGAAGCTTCTACTAAAAAAAAAATCCGTAGATAGACCTAAGGTTTGAAGGGGATTTTACTATGCAAAAACATAAATGGAAACATAGAAAAGACATTGCAAAGAGTACAGTAGTAGAACAAAATCT
Source organism: Pinus albicaulis (assembly GCA_034641835.2). Lineage (NCBI taxonomy): Eukaryota > Viridiplantae > Streptophyta > Pinopsida > Pinales > Pinaceae > Pinus > Pinus albicaulis. The sequence goes on from CM076571.1 coordinate 999,283,952, forward strand.
AAATTCTATTAATGAATGAATTAGAAAAAAAAAAAAAAAACTATAAATTGCAAAGTGATACAAACTAATTGGAATGGGGGTAGCTTCTCTATGAAGAGAGATGTGTCAACTACTCTTAATCACAAGAAAACATTACAAGATGTCAAAACTACCTTTGAACACAAAGTATGATGTCCTAAGATGCAAAAACCCTAAAATCCAAAGCCCTAGCCCTAGGAAATGATGTGCCAATAAGAATGTGGGCCCAAAGAGGCTAATTGATATATCAACTTCCTGAGGCTACAAATTTTGAATGCAAACTCCATTTAGGAAATTTCTTGGACCATTACAATCCATACTTTGTGTCTTTAGCCTATGACAAATGCCAAAAATGCAAGGGAAATGCCCAAAAAAGGCACCAAAAGTTTGAGGTCTAAAACACTATAATATAACTACCAAGATGTGGAATGTTGAATCAATGTAACAAGTGGGTGGTTACTAGTATTCTATTGAATCAATTGTCCCCCTTTGTGAATAAGTGATCCATTTTGTGTCAAGTTCCTTCGTTAAGTGGGGAAACTTTTATTGAATATATGGCTCCTAGTGAGATACGTGTGCCAAAGTAGGAATATGAGGTGCCTATGAGAGGTGGGAAATATGGTTGAAGTAGCTCCACATTAAATATAAGGTTCAATCCAAAGAAAAGGGAATATTTGATTTAGAAGCATCTTCACCCACAACATTTGTGTTGGTGTAAGGCCTATATCAGAACAGAGAGTCGAGGTGGGGTACTTCCAATGGGATCTTAAGAGGTGTTCTTTATACAAATGCAACCATACCTTATCTCCCAACCTAAACTTATGTGGCACTCTAATCTAGGTGGATATTGGTGGCCACCCACCTCTTCCACTAACTCAATGGTTCTTTATCTTCTTATAAGTTTTTCTATGGTTTTTTTGGGTCCCAAACTTCTAGGGTCATTTGTAGGCCCTAAATGATGTTTTTTGGCCATTTATGGGTCCAAAGGTTTTCATGTCATTCCCTAGGCCCAACCAAAAGTTTTAATCCTAAATATAGTTCTTGCAAATGGACTTAGTGTGTGCCCCAAACAAAGATTTTATGCAAAAGTTGCACCACTCTGAAGTTGATTCTAGGGTTACGATTTTGAAATTTTGAAATTTTCAACAGTATAAGAGGAAAATAAAAGGTAGAAGTGAGACATAGACCAGTTGTCCTAGATAACATGAAGTATTGGAAAGTCTTCAAAAACGACAAGAAGTTAGAAAACTTCTTTTTGATGAAGGAATATTTTTCTAAAATGAGATTGGAAAAGGATTGCAAATGGGAAATAATAATAACAAAAAATCACAAGATAATGTCATGATAAGCCCACTAAATCAACATTGAAATAATGGCTTAAAAAACCCTCTTGTTCATCTAGAAGCCTTCGAAAGCAGGGCACCGAGAGGCTGCTTGAACTGCAAATGAATATGGAACAACATGATATCACTTCCTCAGAAATACAACTGCCCAGCAAAGCTCTTTCCAGGCCTTCAAAATCTAAGAGGAGACCTTGAGGCTTAAATATCGCAATCTTTGGCTCATATGTGGAGATAAAAAAATTTTCTTTCTTCCACAAGAAAAGCTGCACCCGCCTCTTGAGAAATCACATTGCATAAATCACCTCCACGGATGGGACTGTGCATAAAGGAATTGCTATGTTCGTGAGGCTACTAGCTCTCACTTCCAACAACTTTATATTGAAAGAGGAGATGATAATGAGGAGGAAACTTCAGAATTCCTCTCTCACATCCCAAGTCTGATAGAGGAGGAGGACAACCAAAATCTCCTGAGACCCTTCACGGAAGAGGAAACTAGCAAATTTGTCTAGGCGATGGAGCCAGACAAAGTCCCCAGCCCTGCTATGGTGTGTTAGGGAGTGTAAAATCATGTCAAGGAATGTATGGGATGCTAACACATGCCACATAATTCCAAGGCATTTAAGACATGTCAGGTGTTATGGCATGTCAAGATGTAAACTATGTTTCTTAGTTTTTTTACGGCCATAGTTGGATGTGATGAGCCTTTTTTTGGTAACTTGTTAAGTGGGATCTATTGAGATTGGACATGAGTAGTATAAGATGAGTTACATGTAGTTCTTAGGTGAATAAGGCATATGTTGAATTTCCACGACACATGAGAATTTGGGTTTGGTCTTAGAATCTTTGATGCAAACACACTCAAGTGCCACAACACATCTACTTTTCACAATGAAATCTACACACATAAGGGAATCAATTAGTGCACATGAAAATTTTTAACTTTTTCAACCTTTATTCATTACATTACAAACTATAATAGAATAGGCTAGAGCTCTCGTACCAGGGATGATGGCTCTTTACAATCACACTGATACAAAGAATACAACTAGGGCTTGGTGTTAGTCCTTTGACAACCAATCTACCTTGAACAAGACAACACTTGACCTAATTTTTTATGGTGGTTGCACATAACCCTTTCAATCCACATGTCTTGAACACATCTGGCAGGTCCTCTTTCCTCCCATTATGCAACTCCTCAATTTGTCTCTATCAATGAACTCAACTTCTTTATGTTACTAAACTCCACTAAAAAAATGTTGCCCTCTATCTACCTCTTTTTTCCTTTAAGGTCTGCAACACTTAATGTTTTCGATCAGTTTTTCACAAATCCATTGTGAACAAATCTTTGGTCTGCCCACTTTTTCCATACTATTGCTCCAAATGACAAGTCTAGGGATATGGAGGTTTCCCTTCTTCTTAATGATGCAATCCTCTATAATACAGTGAAATAGGGCTAGTTGGCTAGCCCACTTGACTGCTACTTTAGTCCTTCAAATTCTACACGTCCTTAGGCCCAATACACCTACCCTTCTACCAGTCTTGTTTTCCTTCACAAGTTCATAAATTAGAGCTCTTATTTGATAGTCACCTAACAACCCTCCAATTGTACTTGGACTACCATCAATTTTCCCAGCCAAAATAAATTATTTTACTGATCTAGTGCCCACAACACTACCCTCATCTAGGGCTCTTCAAATATGACACCTAATAGTGATTTGAGTCCTCTCAAAATCACTATTCTTGTGTACCAATTTATTTTTTGTCCAATCTATGAACAAATCTAAACTACTCATCTTATCATCCTTCTAAAAATTTGTAGATGACTGAACTAGGGTCACAAATCATCCATTAACAATCCGTTGACTAACTGTTTATAGGCTTCTTCGTATCTCTATCCAAAACTCTATGGACATTCAAACAAAATAAACTACTCTTCATGTCAATCCATTCCTCATATGACACATTTCTTCTGCTCCATCTTCTACTCAGATTCCACCTTCCTTTGGATTTTCTATCTCTGCACATACTTTTGCAAACTATCTTCCAAATTTGTGGTATATATTGCAGAGATAAACCTCTCTCTAAGGGTCACGACCCCTCTTATTCTATGCAGATTTGTCACAGCCTTGATGGCTTACCTTATGGATTGAACATGCAAGGAAACCTCCCTAAATAGGGAATTATACTTCCATTCTAATTGCTTTAGAACAAACCATATCCACCCATAGAAAAAATGACAACTCTTTCCTCCATAAGAGACTCGGCCTAGCTCATATGGATCCATAGATTCTAGTCATTTCTTTGATTGAATCTTAACCCGAACTTTAGATATATGCGACCCTCAAACTACGGTTACCTCGGTCAATATTACACATGTGACTACCTCTATTCCGGCCCTAAATTCTAGTGCATACCCTCCTCCATTTGTGTTGGTATTTATCACAGCCCTTGCAATCTAGTAACCACCACAAGGTAGGGTCTCAACCCTCTCTATTATTTCAAAATTTGATGTGGACTTCACACAAAAACAACATTGAAATCACATGCCCAAATTCTCATGAGTCACCTCTCTTGAGCTTGATCTGCCCTAAGAGAACCAACAATATGCCATCCTACTTCCTATCTCGAACCCATTAAGTTATGTGACATTCTTGTGAACCCTCACATGATGATCTTACTCTTGGTGGATGATCATGGCCTCCCTTTAGCAATGCTTACTCAACCCTCTAACTCGACCTACTTTAGGACTATATCTCTCCTAGCCTCCTTGGTCAAATGAGCTCTGTCTCACTTGATGTTCTTGCCTTCATACTAAGGCCTCCTTAAATAGCTTTTCCTAGTCATGCCTCTTAAGAACGCTCTAGAACTTATGAACTTTGTCTACTTAGACCTTAGGAAATATTATTTTTTCTGTTTAATTTTATTTTAGATTTTAAACCTCATCTCGGGTCCAAAGCCCCTTTTCTTGGGTTATTTTCCCACAAAACCTTCTGTGGCCAAACTCACACAAACCCATCTCACTAGGCTTGTGGAGTACATCCCAAGCTACACAATTCAACAACATAGTCTAGTTAAAGTAATTGTAACTTGGTCAAGCTCCTATAGTCAAGCGAGGACTTTGTTAGGTTTCAAAGTTGAAAATTAAGTAAGGGTAGTTTTGAGGGAATGATAACTAGGAAGGGTTAGGGCATGCCAAGGAATGAAAAGGTGTGCTAACACATGCTGGACAATGTCAATGCATGTTGAGGAGTGTTAAGGAGTGTTGAGGTATCACAAGGGAGAACTAGGTCAAAATTCATGGAAATGAACAAATAAGAGTGTCTTCCAGGGAGTGTCAGTGAATTCAAGTGTGCCAAGGATGAAGTATATTAGAAAAAGTTCATAATAGGATTTGCAAGAGGCTAGCTTACAATTGCGATAAGGGGCTCGAAAAAGCAGTTTTAAATAAAGGGAGTTTTTTTGGTGGGCACAACACTATTTTGCCTTTATCTATTATTTTTATATGACATGTGGCACACTTTGGCCGAATGATCATGTTTTAAACTATTTTAGACAATTGCATATTGTACATTGTTGTGTATAAGTTTTGGGGAACTCGGCTTGTGTCGGCTTATATCTTGTGTGTCTTGTGTATCTTGTGGTTCTTGCAAACTCTCATTTAATGCTCTACTGTTTATATGAACTGGACATACATGTGAAATATTACCTATGTAAGTTATGTTGCTTAGTTGTTTTATGGCCATGGCTAGATGTGATCCTTGTCTTCGTAAGTTCTTAAGTGGGAAAAGTTCAGCTTGGACATGAGTGGCCTAAGATGAGGTATAGGAAGTTCTTCGGTGAACAAGGCACAATCTACTTGTAGTAGGTGCAATTGATCAAGTTGTTAGGGCTGAAGCATACCAATGTCACGTGAACTTGAGTAGCTAAGGACTTGATTGGGTTCCCAAGTCGTGAAAAAATGTAAGGATAATTGTGAGGGCATGAGTGCTAAGGCATGCTAGGGAATGCTAACATGTGCCAAATAGTTCAAAGGCATGTCAAATATGCTAATATGTGTCAAGTGCTAAGGCATGCCAAGGTGTGCAATGGTGTGAAAATACATGCCATGGAATATCAAGGCAAAAAAAATGAGAAACAAGTTAAACTAAAAGGAAATGAACACATCATAGGGTTAATAAGTCATCAATTTACATTTTCCAAGAGGGGCATACTATGCACACCAACACTAGGTGGAAATAAGTGGCAAGTTGCAAGTGTTAGTGCATTCTAAGTGCCAAATCATCCTCTGTTACTTCTCTTCTACTTTCCAATAATTGATCTCAAAATAACTTTAATATTAAACCATGCCAAAGCATACCGAGGCATCTTAATGAATGTTAGACATGATAATGATCATGGCCTCTTTAGGACTGCATCTCTCTTTTCCCCCTTGATCAAAGGAGCTCCTTCTAGTGACTTGATGTTATTTCCTTCATCCTAAGGACTCCTTAAATATTTTTTCCTAGACCTCTTAGGAACCCTCTAGAACTTACGGGTTTTATCCACTTAGACCTTAGGAAATATTAATTTTCCTTTTTAATTTTCTTTTATATTTTAAACCCCATCTTGGTTCCAAAATCCCTTTGCTTGGCTTCTATTCCCACAAAGCCTTTTGTGATCCAACTCACACAAGGCAATCTGACTAGGCTTGTGGAGTACCTCCCAAACTACACAATTCAACAACATAGTCTAGTTGTAGTAACTATAACTTAGTCAAGCTCTTGTAGTCAAGCAAGGGCTTGGTTCAGTTCCCAAGTTGAAAATTAAGTAAGGGTAGTTGTGAGGGCATGTTAGCTAGGGAGGATCAGGGCATGCAAAGGAATGAAAAGGCATGCTAACATATGTCAGACAATGTCAATGCATGCTAAACTAGAGTGTTAGGGAGTTTCGAGCATATCAAGGGATAACTAGGTCAAAATTCATGGAAAGGAACAAATAAGAGTGTGTGCCAGGGAGTGTTAGCGAATTCAAGTGTGCTAGGGACAAAGCATGTTAGGAGAAGCTTAGAATAGGATTTACAGGAGGCAAGCCTATGGTTGTTATAAGGGGCTCGACATATCAGTTTTAGACAAAGGGAGATCACTTTGTGCTAGGCACAACATTGTTTTTCCTTTAGTTACTTTTTTTATATGAGATGTGGCACACTTTGGCTACATGCTCATGTTTTAAACTATTGTAGATAATTGCATATTGTACATTGTTGTGTATAAGTTTTCAGGCACTCGACTTGTGTCAGTTTATATCTTGTGTGCCTTGTGAATCTTGTGGTTCTTGAAAACTCTCAGTTAATGTTCTACTGTTTATATGAACTGAACATACATGTGAAATATTTCTTGTGTAAGCTATGTTGTTTAGTTGTATTATGGCCATGGCTAGATCATGTGATCCTTGTCTTGGGAAATAGTTAAGTGGGACAAGTTGAGCTTTGACATGAGTGGCATAAGATGAGTTATAAGCAGTTCTTAGGTGAACAAGGCACAATCTACTTGTAGTAGGTGCAATTGGTCAAGTTGTTGCGGTTGAAGCAGGCCAATGTTTTCACATGAACTGCAGTAGCCAAGGACTTGATTGGGTTCCCAAGTCGTGAAAAAATGTAAAGGCTAGCTGTAAATACATGAGTGCCAAGGAGTTCTAGGGAATGCTAGGATGTGTCAGATAGTGCGAAGGCATGTCAAACATGATAATATGTGCCAAGTGATAAGTTATGCCAAGATGTGCAAGGGTTTGTCAATGCGTGTCAGGGACTATCAAGGAAACAAAAGGGAGAAACAAGTTAAACTACAAGGAAATGAACACATAAGAGGGTTAATAGGTCATCAATTTACCTTTTCCAAGAGGGGCATGCTAGGAACACCAACACTAGGCACCAATAGGTGCCAAGTGCAAAGTCTTAGTGCATTCTAAGTGCCAAGTCTTCCTTTTTAACTTCTCATCTACTTTCCAAAAATTGATCTCAAATAAATTTAATATTAAACCATGCCAAATCATACCAAGGAATCTCAACATGTTCCATACATGTTAAGACTTTCCAAGCACCAACACATGCCAAGCGCCAATATGTGTCAGGGAGTGTTATGCATGTTATGAAGTGGAATGGCATGTTGAAGAGTGCTAAGGTGTGCTAGAGAGTGCTCATTCATGTTGAGGATTGTTAAGGAGTACTAGCACAAAACATTAAGGGAGCACTAAATCAAAATTCATGGAAGTTAATGAATACGAGGAACGTGTGCCAGGGACTTGTGTTAATGAGTGCTAGCTTTCATGCCAAGGAGGGAGTGACAAGGTATGGTAAGAATTGGTAAGGCATGCTAGAGAATATCAAGGCATGTCAAGGAGTGCCAAAGTGTGCTAGGGAGTTCCAGGGTGTGCTAATTATATGTGCTAAATAGTGCCAATATATGCCAATACATGCCAGGTGCTAAGGATGTGCAAAGTGCTAGGGTATGTCAATATGTTTCAAGAAGTGTCAAGGCAAAAAAAGGAAGAACCAAGCTAAAATTCAAAGAAATGAACACATAAGAGGGTTAATAAGTCAGGACTTTATCTTTTTCAAAAGGGGCATGCTAGTCACACTAATAATAGGTACCAATACATGCCAAGTGGCACTGTGTGCAAAGTGCTAATGTATGTCAATGCATTCAACCAAGGTGTTCCAAGGCATATTGTTAGGGACTACATGCATCCCAACACATGCTAGGAGAGTTCCATGTTGTGCTAGCGCATGCCACCATGTGCTTGGGCGTTAGTGTCATGGCAAGATGTTCTAGGTACAAAGATGTTCCAAGACATGCGAGGTGCTAAGAAATGTTAGTGTGTGACAAAGCATTAATTTAGGGTGTGCCCAGGTTGTTGAGGAGTGTTAGGTCTTTCTCATTAATAGAATTGTCATAGCTTGATTATGTATTAAATAATATATTTCCTACACACACTAGTGGAACTTTATATAAAGGGAATTTTCTAGATAATAAACTTAATAGATATGAATCATGTGTTGACTCATAGGAAAACTCTATTCGACTAGTCATTACTTGAGGGAAATGATACACACTAATTACTTCTTAAAAAATTGATTGATTCTAACCACTATGGCCTTGGACATATTATAAAAAATACTCCACAATAATGGCCTTAAATCGTTATCTTTTGGGAAAAAAAAAAAATATTAACAGGCATATAGCATCATTGGAATGATCAATGGTGACAAACATTTTTTGACCGTCACCAAAAGTAACAAAAAGAGCATTGGTGAGGGTCATTAAAAGTTCGTCACTAGAAGTGTCACCAAAGAGAGAATTAGTGATGGGCCTTTAACGACCCTCACCAAAAGTGTCATTGAAAATGGCTTTAGTGACAAACCTTAAAGGACCATCACTAGATACACTTACAGTGACATTTTTTTAAGGATCATCACCATATGTGACATTGGTGATGGACCTAAAAGGTCTATCACAAGCATGACCCTCACCAATGTCCTTTTTTCTTGTAGTGTTCCCTTGGTCATTTCAATATCATGCTTACTTTTGGTTCAAGCGCAGTCAAGAGGTTCAAATATCAAATCAAATCAATGGTTGGCTTCATTGGAAGTTTCATGTTGCTTGAAATAAAAATGGAGATTGCAGCTATTAGGGTAGGTAGGAGTGTGTGAATAAGCTCAAAGTTGACTGATCATCTTTTCAGTAGGAACAAAGTTGGTTTTTCAGCATTAATCATTAAGCTTGAGCCCGAGAATAAGGCCATAAGAGCTTGGTGAAGTTTTCATAAATTTAAAAGTTTTTATTTCTAAGAAAATGGATGGCACTGGAACTACAGGTTCTTTGGTGTACCACAGGGGCAAACCATCCCAAGTGGAGTCACTATTATCACTCATAAAAATGAAGCATCGTTTGACAAAATCCTAGAGGTTCATGTGTCAAAGGTAGGTTCATAGAATTCATTTTTCATTACTTGGTAAAGTGAAATTTAAAATTTTCTTATTTAAGCTTACCCTAAGGTCTGAACCCACTCACTTTCAAATTCCCTCATGTCACATCACTCATAGTTTTTTGATAGATTTCAATTCCCAAGATTTTTTTACCAAAAAGGTCATTTTAGCCAAGAATCCCTACTTTCGTAGCGAATTCAGTGTAAAATAGGCAGAAAATGCTATGAAACTGGCTAATAGTTTCATAGCAAATATGAAGCATTTCTCTGTTTTTTGACTTTGAGCATTCAACTTCAAGGGCGGTTTCTGGACAAAAAAAGAGGTATTTTAAGAAACTGAGAGAGGTTATTTTCAGTCACATATCAAATAACAATAACCTCTTTAAATTTCCTCAAAGGTGCTACATATTGGAAGATATAGAGATGCCTTTCAGCGTTATTTTGAGAATGCAGAATTTTCCTATTTTACACATGTTTTTCAAATGAAGGTTTTGGACAATTGGAGATGTTTTTAAAAAAACCAAGAGATTATTTTCTTCACGACATACTCTCCTACAAAAACCTCCTTCATTTTTGCAAGATCTATCCAGGATAGGGAGATAAGAGCTCAGCTTTGAACCCTATGTTTTCAGAAAAAGCAGAGTCATTTTAATTGAAAGGTACACAACTATGTATGAGGTCATCATTACCCTTTTGGCATGTGTGTAAGCATGAGTTGTCATCCTAAGCTTCTATTTGTCACTAAAAATTCATTCTTGCATGTGAAACATCTCAATGTCACTCTTTGAGAGCCGCTTCATCACACCAAGCAGCCTTTTGTCCAATTTGATTTTCCAAGTGTCACATTTTTAAAATGGCAGCTTGGTTATAAAAGGAGATGGTTGATCCGAATGGAAAATGGCATCAACTCATAGTATTCATCTACCCATGTTATCCATCTACCCATGGAATTTACCCATGGTATTGTAAATGGCATCGACCCATGGTATTCATCTACCCATGATATTTATTCACCCATGGTATTATAAGTGACCCATGGTATGCATCCACCCATGGTATTCATCCACACATGGGATTTACCCATGGTATTGTAAGTGGTATCTACCCATGGTATTGGCCCATGGTATCCACCTATGGTATTGTATCTCAAAAAAGGCTATAAATAACAAGCCTCACTTTGTAAAAGGACAGATTTTCTACCACAATGTAGCTTCTACAGTTATTATCTATTTTAATAAAACGAGTTTCTTTGTGGTTTTATTTTCTTTGTGTTCTCTCTTTTTTTTTTTGCATTCTAATTTTGTAGATCTGGTCACATCCATTTCAATTTTCTCAGATCTTGGGGGTCTCCCCCGAAGATCCGAATTAGTGGTATCAAAGCGGTCTGCTTTTTCTCGATCCTTCTTTGCATGTCTCCAACGAGGTCGGGGTATAAGGAGCTAGGGCTTGATCTGGTGGAACCTTTGCAAGATCATCCTCGCAAACCTCGACGGACGCCCATAGCGAATGAAAAGAAAGATGAGGGAGCAGGAGATCCTATCAAAATATTGCTCGAGGAGGCCCTCGAAAAACAAAGGAACGCAATGATGGATAAATTTGCTCAGATCCTTGATAGGCCTTGCAGCGGCATGCGCATCTAGTAGCCACTACGGGGTGCGACTCCCTTTAAAGTACAAGTAAATTTTGACATTCCCATATTTGAGGGTCAAATAGACGCAGATGCCGTAGATAGATGGTTGAACTCTATTAGAAGGATATTTCTCTGTTCATGACTTTTCAGACCGGGAGAAGATTATTTTTGCACTCCTCAAAGCTACCCCCCATGTTAAGGACTGGTGGGAAACCTACTGTGAGAATAAGGACCAGACAGAACCCTCTCTGTTCTCGGCCGTACCAACTTGGAATTCTTTCCGAGACGCCGTCAAGGAACAACTATCCCGTGGGGAGCTATGAGGACAAGTACATACAATGGACCACGCTGCGACAACAAAGGGATCAAGATGTGCACGAGCTGACGAATCTGTTCCATACCCTACGCACAAAGTTGGGTATCAAAGATTCGGAGAAACATTTGGTGCTAAAGTATCGCAGCTGTCTGCACAGATACATTAAGGAGGAAATGGAGTTCCTCGACATCTCCTCGCTTGGTACGGCATACCGGTATGCTGCCAAGATTGAGCAGAAATTCAAACAGAAGAAGCGAGACTTTGGATCTGCGAATCAAAAGCAAGGAAAAGGTGCTTCCAAGCCGCAGAACAAAGGACAGAGCCAAGGCATGGCGGCTAAAGACAACCCGTCAAAGCCACAAGAAAAGAACAACACCGTAAAGCCAAAGAAGGACACGGGAAAGTGGTGTGAGTTCCATAAGAGCTCCACTCACAACACAAGTGAGTGTCGGGCCAAGCAGTCGCTAGTGGCCGAGATGAGGGCTTCTGAGTTAGATGTATGCTCCGACTCCGAATCAGAACCTGAAAAGGGGAATGAAAAAGGGAAAAATATTATTGATGCGGAGCCCAACGCCACAACGCCACTGTTGCCACTACAAAGGTCTAGAAGGAGGAACCGAAAGATCCAGAGGAGGAGGAACGTCTCTTCCACTCCCAGATGTGGGTAAAGGGCTCCCCTGTACAGTTCATTGTCGACAATGGGAGCCAAAAGAACCTCATTTCAGCAGACGCCGTGAAGCGGTTGGGCTTGCCGACCACAGCTCACCCACATCCATACACCATCGGGTGGCTTCACCAAGTACGAGATCTCCGCGTCAGCCAGCAGTGTCGCCTTCCCTATAGCATCAAGCCCTTCACGGATGAGGTATTATGTGATGTTGCTCCTATTGATGTTTCTGATGTATTATTAAGACAACCATACTTGTGGAAGCGTCATGCTGTGTATGAGTCTCGACCTCGTGCTGTTATTATTACTTTGGGAAATAAGTTGTACAGGATACCAGAGGTACCACCTCCTACGGCTATCTCTTTGGTTACTGCAAAACAATGCAGTAAGCTCATTTCCCAAACCAGGAAATTCGTTTTCTTGATGATCCGCCCCCAGGGCAAGAAGAAGACTGTGGCCACGACCTCCAGACAGGGCCCCTCTGCACGACAACAACAAATGGATAAGGTCGTGGAGGAATACGGGGACATCTTCACCTCACCCACAGGGGTTCCTCTGCACTGCCAGGTCAAGCACCCGATTGATCTGACCCCAGATGCGCCGCTACCCAATGGACCGATCTATCGACGCTCTGTTCTGGAAAATGATGAAATCAAGAGGCAGATTCAGGAGCTGTTGCAGAAAGGTCACATCAGACCAAGTTCATCACCCCGTGGGAGCCCGATCGTGTTGGTACAGAAGAAGGATGGGACGTGGAGACTCTGTATTGACTATCGGGCGCTGAACAAGATCACTGTCCGGAATAGGTACCCAATCCCACGGATTGATGACCTTCTGGACCAACTTAAAGGTGCAAAATATTTCAGCAAGATTGACCTGAAGTCTGGGTATCACCAGGTACCAATTGAACCCTTTGATGTGTGGAAGACTGCCTTCAAAGCCAAGGAAGGCCTTTTTGAATGGCTAGTCATGCCTTTCGGGTTGACGAATGCTCCCGCAACCTTCATGAGGATGATGGACGACATCTTGCGGCCATTCACCAACTCATTCATAGTGGTGTACTTGGATGACATTCTGATCTTCAGCAAGACTTGGGAAGAGCACCTTCATCACATCTGACAAGTCCTCCAAACACTGCGACAACACAAGCTGTGTGCCAATCTGGAGAAGTGCACGTTTGGCATGACCCAGGTTCAATATCTGGGATACATTATTGATGAAAGGGGGGTGCATGTGGATCCAGCCAAGATCCAAGTCATTCAGGATTGGCCAGCCCCGACTACTATAACAGAGCTTCGCAGCTTTCTGGGTCTTGCTAATTTCTACCGTAGATTCGTGTTGGGATTCTCTCATATCACTTGGCCCTTGAGTCAAGTCACCAAAGGAGGAGCGAGAGCAAAATTCTTTTGGTCGGAACCTCAACAGAAGGCGTTCAAAGAATTGCAAAATCGCCTCTGTTCTGCCCCAGTGCTCACCTTACCAGACTTGCAGCAGCCATTTGAGATCGAGACAGATGCCTCTGACTATGCTATTGGGGCAGTTCTTACTCAACAGGGACATCCAGTGGCATATCACAGTGAGACATTGTCTGAGACAGTTCGTAAGTATCCCACCTATGACAAAGAAATGTATTCCATTGTGCAAGCCTGTCGATAATGGAAGCATTACATTTTGGGGAAGGAAACAATCATCCACACAGACCACCGGCCCCTGCAGTTCATACAGACACAAGGGAAGTTGCAGAATGATCGCCATCAGAAGTGGTCCACATATCCGCAACAGTTTCATTTGAACATCAAGTACAAGAAGGGTAGCACCAATAATGTTGCAGACTGCCTCAGCCGACCACCGATCGTGGCGCTCACCACCGTGCTCAACTCTTGTGGGCACGAGACTTCTGATTGGCCACTTTTCTATGAGCGTGACCCAGAATTTGGCCACACTTACAAGGCACTCTTGGGGGGCACGCAAGTTCCAAATTTTCACCTCCAAGATGCAATTTTATGTCACCTGGGACACCTTTGTGTTCCTTCAAGCGAGCGTGCCAAGATGATATGGGAAGCACACTACAGTCGAGTCGCTGGGCATTTCGGGGTCGAGAAAACAGTAGCAATCCTGCAGAAGTATTTCTATTGGCCGAATCTTCGAAAGGATGTCGAGAAGCACATCAGATCCTGCACTGCTTGTGCCATTGCCAAACCGACCATCAAGAAGCAAGGCCTATATACTCCTCTACCTACCCCTAGTCGACCTTGGGAATTCATCTCCATGGATTACATGTCGGGCCTGCCTTCTACTAAGCAGGGAAATGACTGTGTTTTTGTGGTCGTTGACAGATTCTCGAAGATGGCCATTATGGCGGCCTGCAAGAAGAATATCACAGCAGAAGCCACTGCTAAACTCTTCTTTTAACGAGTGTGGGTGCACTTTGGGATCCCACAGTCTATCATATCAGATCGGGATAGCAGGTTCCTCAGCACATTTTGGTCCAGCCTCTGGTCGATGTTGGATACCAAGCTCACCAAGTCCACATCTTTCCATCCCCAAACAGATGGCCAGACAGAGGTCGTCAACATAATGATTGTACACATTCTGCGCATGTACAATTCAAAGCATCCACGCACATGGGACGAGAGCCTCCCCTATGTACAACATAGTTATAATCGGGCTCTCCACAGTTCAATCGGCCATAGCCCCTTTCAGGTGGGTTTGGGATTCCAACCACTATGTCCCATCGACGTAGCCATGCCATTTGCAGCTGCTCAGGCCGATTCAGCGCACGTCCAGTCTAAAGTTGACAAAGCAAGTAGCTTCATCGAGAGGCCCTCGAGCCTCATTGTAACGCAGTTCAGAGGCCTGTAGCCGCCACATCTCTTCTCAGAGATAGCTACCAGCGCCCTAGCTAGTTTTATTTCCATTCTGTCTGTAAGCAAATTTCAGTTCTTTGATATTAATGAAATGAAGTGTTAGTTCCGCTGCATCTCTGTATTTATGTTTATATGTTTATTCTGTTGCGTTCCTGCATAAATTCGGATCAATGGTATTAGAGTGGTCTGCTCTTTCTTTGTTTTGCTTTGCATGTCCCCAATGTGGTCAGGGTATAAGGAGTTAGGGCTCGATCTGGTTGAACCCTTGCAAGATCAACCTCACAGACCTCGACGACCTCCCATGGTGGAAGAAAAGAAAGACGAGGGAGCATGATTTCCTATCGAAATATTTCTCGAGGAGGCCCTCGAGAAACAAAGGAACGCGATGATGGATAACTTTGCTCAAATCCTTCAATGAATGCCCACATATGGCGCATCTGCATCTAACAACCACTCTGGAGGTGCCACTCCCTTCAAGGTACAGGTAAACTTTGACATTCCTATATTTGAAGAAAAAATAGATGCAGACGTCGTAGACAGATGGTTAAATTTGCTGGAAGGGTATTTCTCGGTCCATGACTTCTCTGACCGAGAAAATATTATTTTTGCACTCCTCAAAGTTGCCCCCCATGTAAAATACTGGTGGGAAACCTATCGTGAGCAAGAGGGTGAAGGGGAACCCTCTCTGTTCTCTGCCACACCCACTTGGAATTCGTTCCGAGACGGCATCAAGGAACAATATTACCCCGTGGGGAGCTATGAGGACAAATACATCCAATGGACCACGCTACGGCAACAAAAGGATCAAGATGTGCACGAACTGACGAATCTGTTCCATACCCTGCGCACAAAGTTGGGTATTAAAGATTCGGAGAGACATTTGGTGCTCAAGTACCGTGGCTGTCTGCACAAACACATTCAGGAGGAAATGGAGTTCCTCGACATTACATCGCTTGGCACGGCATATCGCTATGCCGCCAAGATCGAGCAGAAATTTAAGCAGAAGAAGCGAGACTTTGGATCTGCGAATCCGAAAGGTGCCCTCGAACCGAAGAACAAGGGGCAAGGCCAAAGCAATGCGACTCAGAACAACACCACAAATCCAAAGAAGGACACAGGGAAGTGGTGTGAATTTCATAACAGCCCCACTCACAGCACAAACGAGTGTCGGGCCAAACATTCTTTGGTGGCTGAACTAAAGGCACCCGAAGCAGATGCATTTTCTGATCCTGAGTTAGAACCAGACAAAGGCAATGACAAAGGGAAGCAGATCATTGATGCGGATCCCAGTGCCATTGTTGCCACCACCAAGATCCAGAAGGAGGGTCTAGAGGATCCAGAGGAGGGGGAGCGCCTCTTCCAATCGCAGATGTGGGTGAAGGGTTCTCCGCTGCAGTTTCTCGTCGATAGCGGAAGCCAAAAGAACCTCATTTCAGCAGACGTCGTGAAGCGGCTTGGCCTACCAACCATAGCACACCCACAGCCATATGCCATCGGGTGGCTCCACCCAGGGAGAGATCTCCGCATCCACCAGCAGTGCCGACTTCCATACAGTATCAAGCCATTCACGGATGAGGTATTGTGTGATGTTGCCCCTCTTGATGTAGCTGATGTATTATTGGGCCAACCATACTTGTGGAGGCGACATGCTGTGTATGAGTCTAGGCCTCGTGCTGTTATTATTACTTTGGGAAATAACTTGTACAGGATACCGGAGGTAGTACCGCCTCCTGCCATCTCTTTGACTACTGCAAAACAACGCAGTAAGATTGTTTCCCAGACCAGGAAATTCATTTTCTTTACGACTCGCTCACAGGGAAAGAAGAATATTGTGGCCACAACCTCGAAACAGGGCTCCCTTTCACGGCTGCAGCAGATGGACAAAGTCATGGAGGAATACGATGACAATTTCTCCTCACTCATAGAGGTTCCTCTACACTGTCAGGACAAGCACTCCATTGATCTGAATCCCAATGCACCACCACCTGATGTTGCCATACATCCCGCAACTACACATACAGAATCCAAACATGTACTGTATGAGGCTGATAAAGAAACCAAATTTACTAAACGCATCCAGCATGTCCACCCGCAAGTCCATGACATCTTCAACACATCTAATACTCAGTTCAACAGAATTTGCCTCATCTCATGGAGGATCTCAACGCAATGGGGACCATTGCTTCCTAAGGAGGGAGGAATGATCCAGGTGGACATCGGTGGCCACCCACCTATTCCATTTGGACCAGCACCATCAATTCTTGCAGATTTTCACATTCAGCACAACTTACTATTTTTAGCAGGTTTTCGGGTCCTCCACTCTCGCAGCCGTTTTGGGGGCTTAATGATCCAGGTGGATATTGGTGGCCACCCACCTATTCCATTTGAACCCCCATATTTAGTTCTTTCAATTTTCAAGTTGCAACAAAACTTACTATTTTTAGCGCTTTTCGGTCCCGAACTTCCGGTGGAGCTGCTTTTGAGGCCCTAAACACGTTGGGCATCGTTTTATCAGCTAATTTCATGGAATGAAATGAGATCAAAGTTGTGGTCCTTTGACAGATCTTTTTCTGACCATTATCGAGCGTCAAACGGAGATCGGGTGCCAAAGTTATGCCCCCGGGAAGTTGAACCACCAATTTGCCCAAACGGGCGCCCACAGTTTTGGCGCCTCATCTCCTACGGTTAGGTTTTTGGACGTTTCAAATTCTACATTGTTTCTCAACAATAAATAGGCCCTCGAGCCTCATTGTAAAAATTAAAATAACACATTAAAATCGAATATAAGTGGACAAGGAAAGATCCACCACAGTGAAGTTTCACGTGCAGGTGACCTTCCTTTAAACATAATTTTTTCTCTGACCTGCAATTTTTTTGTCACTGAGCCATCCTTGTTGAAGTACAACTCCTTTTCCATAGCTCGTGTTGATCCAAATGGAAAGTGGCATCAACTCATGGTATTCATCTACCCATATTATCCATCCACCCATGGAATTTACCCATTGCATTGTAAATGGCATCAACCCATGGTATTCATCCACCCATGATATTTATTTTCCCATGGTATTGTAAGTGACCCATGGTATGTATCCACCCATGGTATTCATCCACACATGGGATTTACCCATGGTATTGTAAGTGGTATCTACTCATGGTATTGGCCTATGGTATCTACACATGGTATTGTGACTCAAAAAAGGCTATAAATAACAAGCTTTAGTTTGTAAAAGGACAGATGGTCCGCCACAATGTAGCTTCTACAATTATTCTCTGTTTTAATAAAACAAGTTTCTTTGTGGTTTTATTTTCTTTGTGTTCTCTCTTCTTTTCTGGCATTCTAATTTTGCAGATCTTGTCAGATCTATTTCAAATTTTTAGATCTTGGGGGCCTCCCCCCAAGATTCGGATCAGTGGTATCAGATTCAAGTTACGCCTACATGGGAATGAGGGTTTGAAACATATTTCAGTTTCAATGTTTTGCAACAATCTTCAACAAAATCCATGAATGTTTTTGGGCGGCGAGTTTTTAGATCAGATCTGAAACTTTTGGTGAAAAATTTTCAAAAACAAATACCAGATCTGGATTCCTTGCAAAAAAATACTCAAATTCAAAAAAAAAATTGGCCAAATTGGAGTTCGGATGAGGGAGATATCGCTGATTCAAAAGCAGCAATGTTGAAGCAATTTTTCTGACGACAATTCATGGACGGCGGCTCTCCTGTCATTTTTCGCAATTTTCAGTGCAAAATTTCAGAAGAATGGATATAGATCTGAGCTCTTCTTAAAAAATCACCTGAGTTCAAAAAAAAAATCGGTCGAATCGGAGTCCGGATGTGGGAGTTATTGTTGATTTAAAATCAACTATTTTTTCAGAAATTTTGTGACGGCGAAACAATTCCCGCGTGAATCTGCGGGTCTGGAGTCTCCAGATAGTGGTTTCAAAGACACGAGAAGATGCAGAATGATCATTCCATTTCCAAAAACATGTTATAATAAATATTCTGAGTTATATTGACCGAGTTATGCTCATTTTAAATCTGGAGCAGCATTCGGAGCGGGTTCCCTTTGGAGACGTGCCCTCCCACCCCACTTTAGTAGGCACCTGCTTCACATTCATCAGTTTGATCATAGCAGCGTTCGGCTTGGGTTATTTGGAGACGTTCCCTCCCACCCCAAGCTATGTAGGCACCTGCTACTTCATCAACAATCAGCGTCACAGTTATGGGTCAACTGCACAAAATCATTTTCATCGAAGTCCATTTGCTAGGCCGCACACTGTTAGTCACACAGTTGGTCACAAGCATTATAGGGTATCTCTATCCTCGGATCTTCGTTTGTCATGGTTTTGGTTCATCCACAAACCCACACTTCATCGAAGTCCATTTTCTAGGCCGCACACTGTCAATATCACAGTTGGTCAGAAGCATTACAGGGTATCTCTATCCTCGGATCTTCGTTCATCATGGTTATGGGTTAAATATACAAAACCCTTCTCTTCAGTGGCTCTTCATATTCAACAAAGGCTTCTCAGGAGGGAACTTCACGCAATGGAGACCATTGCTTCTTAAGGAGGGAGGAATGATCCAAATGGAAAATGGCATCAACTCATGGTATTCATCTACCCATATTATCCATCCACCCATGGAATTTACCCATGGCATTGTAAATGGCATCAACCCATGGTATTCATCCACCCATGATATTTATTTGTCCATGGTATTGTAAGTGACCCATGGTATGTATCCACCCATGGTATTCATCCACACATGGGATTTACCCATGGTATTGTAAGTGGTATCTACCCATGGTATTGGCCTATGGTATCTACACATGGTATTGTAACTCAAAAAAGGCTATAAATAACAAGCCTCAGTTTGTAAAAGGACAGATTTTCCGCCACAATGTAGCTTCTACAATTATTCTCTGTTTTAATAAAACAAATTTCTTTGTGGTTTTATTTTCTTTGTGTTCTTTTTTTTTTTCTTTTTTTTTTATGGCCTTCTAATTTTGCAGATCTGGTCATATCTATTTCAACTTTTTAGATCTTGGAGGCCTCCCCCCAAGATCCGGATCACTTGTATTAACTACCTTCTCTCTGTCGCATAATCTCAGAGTCCCTCTTCTGCTTGAGTGATTAAAGGAAATGGGTGAAAAAACTGAAAGAGAAGACAATTGTCTGCCATAATTATCAAACATTGCACCCAACTTCTTCCCCTTTCCATTGTTACCCAATGAGGTAGATGTGGAAATTGTTGTCATACTTCCCAAAGTAGAGGCCATCTTCTCTTATGTTGAATATAGAATTACAAGATCTTCATATTAGTATGAACCTTAAAAAACATGACTCCCATTGCTAAAAACCACTTTTAAGTTGTAACATGCAAACTAAACAACTATCGCAACTTTTGGCAACTTCTGGAACATTAAGAGAGAAACAACCAAAGAGAAATACAACCACAATCCTTATTTTAATGAGACCAGACTATATATTTGCATTAAGATAATAGAAAGAAATCACGACTATATTAAGGCCACCACAAAACAATCTTTAACCAGTGTCTCTCGCAGCCTTCAGGTTGCCATGCTAGAGGTTGCATATTTTTAATTTAAATTCTTGACCTCTCGTGCCCATCTATGAATGCATCCAATGGGATATCTACATGAAATGCTCCTTTATATCCCCAAAAACAAATTCCCTACTACAAGAGCACCAGTATTGATGGATCACCCCACACCATCCCACCCACTAGAAACGGTGAAAAAGGAAACACGAGAAAACTTCTGAAATATCTCAAGATGACTATATGGGTGGTTCTTATGAATCAACCAACCATTCAAAACATGCTCATCAATCCAAACCATGAGTATTATGTGACAATATTCAAGCAGGCACTGAATCGGATTTCTGAAGCTATGTTAGAGAAACCCTAAACTCTCATTGAAAATAGGTGAAATGTGGCACCACTCAGAGATTGACATGTGACAATTGGTACAAGTGGTAGACAATTGGCATGCTCAAACAACGAGGTGATGCAGGAATGACATGAGGGAGAAAATATCAGAAAAGCCCCAAATCTGGAGAACTAAAGCTCATCACCAACCTGAGATTGACAACTTTACATGATATAACCTATGAAATTGTAAATGGAGAAATCATAGAAACAATAAAGTAACCTATGTAACAATAAAGTCAGATTCATCCTAGGAGTGGTAATGGGAGAAATAATAGTGAACAACAGGAAACATGCAGAGTTGCTTACAATCAAATAGATGAAAAAACACATACAAAAAACCTAGATAATAATCATGAACAAGCTTAATATTGAATTATGAACTGTAAAGGAACTAACAAAATGTGACATTACAAACCTGGTCAAGCGCACAAGAAAAAATATCCTGGACATGACCCTGGTTGACAAGTTGTATTGCTCATGATGCAAGAGGATTTGTACCTGCACTGCCAAGTCAATCAAAATCCATCATTATCTATACAATAAATACAAGTAATTGATGTAGTATTTTTACTCTAAGATGCATTCTTATGATAATGTTAGAACATATGTTGAAAATGTCAAAACATACCTGAATAAGCTCCTCTTCGTTTCAAGAACAATTTATTGGAGTCGCATGAACTTGGAACAAGACTCCCACGATCTGAAAGAGTAGCAACTAAGTCAACATTGACTTTTTTGTTGCTACGCTGGATCGAGGGAGGTTTGCTCCAAGATTAAATCGCTCCAATAAATTATTCTCTACTAAACAGGGCCAACCACGTGAAGGTGGAAGCTCTTATGGCCCCTCCCTCCCCCTCACATCACTCTCAATTCCCTAATACCCAATCTATATTTCATTTTTTACTTTCATGAGCATAAAAAAAAATATTCAATAACTAATAAAAAAACAATTCAACAAAAAGTACGCAAGGAAACATTGCAATTTATGCTTGACATAAAAATAGTATGATAAATGAGTTTTTTATATAACACAAAAAACGTTCCAAGTATGGTCATTGGTAACGTTTGTCTTATAATAATACAATATTTTACATTATCGAATTTTCTTTTTCTTCTTCCTATTTTTAAAGCTCCTAATTACATCATCAATATCATCATGCTCTGCTCCTATTTCGTGCCTTTCGACCCGCACTGCTGACCTAGTTGCGTAGTCACAATGTCTGGTCTCATCCAATGACGGGGCATCGCCTACAAAAACAGATAATATTAAATTTTAATTGTCAGTTTTTAAATATCATTGAACTAGTTCGGTAATATTAATAAAAAAAATTGCAATGAGATTATTTACCTGGTGCACCAGTTGTCGCCGTTGACCTAGTTGCGTAGTCACGATGTCTGGTCTCATCCAGTGACGAGGCATCGCCTACAAAAACAGATAATATTAAATTTTAATTGTCAGTTTTTAAATATCATTGAACTAGTTCGGTAATATTAATAAAAAAAAAATTGCAATGAGATTATTTACCTGGTGCACCAGTTGTCGCCGCTGACCTAGTTGCGTAGTCACGATGTCTGGTCTCATCCAGTGACGGGGCATCACCTACAAAAACAGATAATATTAAATTTTAATTGTCAGTTTTTAAATATCATTGAACTAGTTCGGTAATATTAATAAAAAAAAATGCAATGAGATTATTTACCTGGTGCACCAGTTGTCGCTGTTGGGACAATTGCCCTGTCTTCCTCTCTGGTGGTAAGATCCTCAAGGGAAACATTCTCTGTCATTTAAACAAAAATCGTTATAAGGACAACCATCAAGGTATAATTAGAAAAAATTACAAGTGGAAACTAATTACCATCACGACCCTCACTGATAGTAGCATTGTCGGCCTGGTCCCTACTACAATGATCAGGTTGCACGTGAGGATCATCTACATTTGGCTCTAAAACTGGGTTATTTGCGTCGTCGGTAGTGTTTCTCCCTTGATTTAAACAAATTTGTTAGACATTAAATTTATGGATGAAAACAAACATATTGAAAGGTTAATTTTTTACCTTATCAGGCATTTTGGATCTCGGGACCTGCCCCAAGCTTATGCGACGTTCAACTACGGCTTGATAGCCGAAATGGAAAGCGATATTTTTATCTTCCTCTGTTGTTTCTGTTCCGAAGTCATCACCCTACATTACATATGTCTGTGTATTTTTAATCATATTTGATATGATTACAAAAACGTTGGAAGGCGATACAATTAATTATAAGATGTTTAGCTACTTAATTACAATTCTTGCGGCCAATTTCAAGTAGTCGCCCTGGCCTAGCTTGTGATGGCCCTTCTTTTCAATCCTAGCTTTGGTTGCCTTCGAGGTGTTAGGAAACCTAGCATCAAAAGATTAAAGTCAGATATGACGTAGCACACTTTTATTTTAGACATAGAGAAAATTAAAGCTATTGAATTAAAGTTGTAATTTACCTTGCGGGTCCAGTTGGCATTTTTCCTTCTTTCTTTTCCCTTTTCTCTTTTTCGTCATGGATGAGTGCTCTCCACTCACTCTCTGGAACTGTGAGAGGACGCTCATATCTAGGGTTAAATTGCAATTGCGTCCTATAGGTGTCCCTGGTATATTTCAAATATTTGCAGGCTACCCTAGCCACCGTTGTTCTGTCAAATATGCCGACCCCAAAAAGGGTTTCTAGATAATCTAGAAGTTATTTTTTCAGGTTGAAACTCTGGGAATTCCACCCTGTGCGTATGGTTGGGCCAAAAATTACCAACGCATGGCTCTCCAGATACCTGTAGAACTCATTTTTTCCTACACAAAAAAAAAAAGATATTATCATTAATTTAAAAATAAAAATCGTGATAAATATGTTTTAGATAAAGTACATGAAATAGTTAAAATATTAAAATTTACCTGGGAGTTGTACATGCTTTATAGGGACACCTTCATCGTTCACCAAAAACGTGCCATTAATGGTCCCTGTGGAGCTGACACGTGTAGCTCCAGGAAACACAATAATGTAGTTGGCCATATCAGCCTCATCATTGCCAACACGTTCAGCGGTTGGCTGGGTGTCTGCTTGGGCAGGGTGTGTTTCTTGGCTGGCACCTAAAGGAGTAGAAGGTGTACGAGAGGGTTGTTGGGAAATCTCTTTCCTTTGTGTCCCACTACCACCAACATCGGATTCAGCAAGTGCCAAAAAACACTACATACAAAAGAACTTTTTGTTAGTTTAGTCAATGTAAAAATTAAAAATCAAACTATCACAATTCATCTCATGCAAAACAAAAAAAATATCCTTTTTAATTTTTATTATTACCTGATATCTTTCTAGCTGGCTCATAAGTTGTTTTATCTTCTCTTCTGTTTCAGGTGTTTGAGGCACGTCTATCAAAGTATTAAATTTCGACCTTGCATCTCGTGCCTTTTTTCGCAACAAGAACACTGAAGATAGGGATGAAGAAAGATCTTCCTCAATGAGGGAATCATCAGGCGTACCATGGCTAGGTGTCTGCATATTTGAACAAAATTAATATTATTTCAATTATGTAAATAACTAAAATACCTGAAGATAGAGCAATGCTGGCACTTTACATGTTCTTCCACTGGCCTCTTTCCGCGATCATCCTGTCTCTGGGTTGTTCCTACACTGCTCTCATCAGTCTGCCACATTGCAATAAAATTATAAATGTAAAAACTTGAAAACAATATCTAACTTAAAAACACAAAATAAAAACTGAAATAAATTCTAATAAGACACCGGGCAATAGAGTTAGAGTTTAAAATATGCCTTACATTGAATTCAGTGCTGGAAACATGTCATTGCACATTAAGGTACCCAAACAAGAGACGAGTTGACAATGAAGACCTTATTGAATATATTGTTGGAGAAACTTCTAGTAAACTTGTTGTGAAGACCTTGAGGACATTTTTGGAGCAACATTGTTGAAGCGGATGGTATAGCATTGTTGGAGACGATCTTGAAGGGCCTTGAAGTGAAGCTTTTGGAGCAACTATTGAAAAATCCTTAGAGCATTTAAGTAAGGCACTTTCTATCTTCCATCACCTTTTTCCTTTCAATATCCTTTAAGCGATTTTGTTGATATTTAATGTTTGAAATCACGTTATAATTCCTTGATTATATGTGTTTGGGGACTAGAATAATTTCACACTAAACCATGCAAACTTAAAAGTAACTTAACAGACCCATAAAGTAATAATAATCATAATTCCTAATTTCCTATTGTACGATATGATGCAAATTATTCAAACATGAAGCAATGAAGACATGCAATGTCTGAATTTCAAGATTGATGAACCAATACAAGAAGTTAGAAACTACAACTTTGATTCAATACTCTGTGTCCTAACTCTAGGAAGGAATCTAGTTTGTAGTACAAAACATGCATCGTGTATTATCAATTCTTAATTGACAACAACTAAAGGTCATCTACCTCATCAAATCCTTCCCATTTTGTGTTTTTATGTTATATTCCTTATAAAAGTGTCAAATTTATCTCAAAGTAAGCAACCACTGAATAAAATAAAAAATAGTTGAGATATGATTGAGAAATGGTCATTTATTTCTTAAAAGGATCTTCACGATTTCTTTGGTTGTTTTTCATCTCAAGAAACAAGAAATGAACTAAGAAACTATCGTGCTGTAATATAAGAAACAGCATGGTGCAATGGCCATTTTCAAAGCCCAATGATGTCCATTGAGGACATGGCCTTTATTTGGTTCTTGTTTCATAGGAGTTTCGGGTAGAAATGGGACTTTTTTGTACCATTTCCAGTAGTAAAAAGGGAAAACCTTCTTTTTCCATGGGAAATAATTTACCTTTCCTTTTTCAAGATAATCTAAATCACAAAAAATATGAACTATACTGCACACATTCTTGGATAATGTGAAAGTGGAAAAGGAATACCCTACACAAGTGATGGACACATGTACACTTGAACACTAATATATTTTTGTAGTTGAAATGCAATGCTTGTTTTCATTTAAATGTAGGGTTTTTAAAGCAGGGAGAAATAATGGATGCCAATTTAATAAGCGTTTCTTTGGGAAAAATTTAAATCTTGTATTGGGTGATGAAGATAATAGAGGGTATTGAATCTTGATTCTTGGCATTGTGTTTAACTTGAATAACTCAAATGATTATAAATATCAGTCGATGAGTTCTTTTTCAAGTATGTCACTCAAAACTCTTATGTCAAACCATTGTATGATGGCTAGCATTTGCTTGTTTCCCTTTCTTCAGTTCAATGTAAAAAGTATATTAATATATTGGAGCACGAATGATAACTACAATTGTTTGCTCTGCAGTATATCCATCCCCAAGATTATGAAACGTTTTCTCAAGTGGAGCTATTTGGTTAGGCTGTAGGGTCAACCCTCTATAGGAGGAAGGGCTTGCAGTAAGAACTTACCATATTTTTTGGAGCTGAGGGCCAATGCTGTTCTGCAAGAGCTAAGGGTGAATGTTGTTCTGCAAGAGCTGAGGGTGAATGCAGGGTGAATGTTGTTTTGCAAGAGCTCAGGGTGAATGCTGAGGGCGAATGCTGTTCTGCAAGAGCGGAGGGCAAATTGGCGCGTGATATCAGACGTTAATGTAGCACACATGTACATTTGAACACTAATAGATTTTTGTAGTTGAAATGAAATGCTTGTTTTCATTTAAATGTAGGGTTTTTAAAGCAGGGAGAAATAATGGCTGCCAAATTAATAAGCGTTTCTTTGGGAAAAATTTAAATCTTGTATTGGGTGATGAAGATAATAGAGGGTATTGAATCTTGATTCTTGAAATCTAGAGAGAACCCTACATCCTAACACAATCCAATGGAATTGACCAAAAAAACCCAAATAGAGTCAACCCTACTATAGGAGGAAGGGCCTGCAGTAAGAACTTACGATTTTGCAAGAGCTGAGGGCGAATGTTGAGGGTGAATGCTGAGGGAAAATTTTGTTCTGCAAGAGTTGAGGGCGAATTCTGTTCTGCAATAGAGGAGGGTGAATGTGCGCGTGATATCAGACGTTAATGTAGCTATTGCGACGGATACGAAACAATTAAATCATTTTTATGTAGCGTGCATATAAGTTTCGTATTTGTATTTAGCGCGCATATAAGTGTCGTTATACTGACGACAGAAAAGGCGTCGCTATTGTGACAAAGGCCTCCAAACGTCGCAATTATGACACTTAGACATTGTGTTGCACTTGCAGTCGTCGCAATAGCGACGCGTTGGGCCATAGTGTCGTAAGTGCGATATCTTCCTCCAAACGTCGCAATTGTGACACTTTTCTAAGTGTTGGTATTACGACACTTTTCTATAAACGTCGGTATAGCGACAGTTTCGGGCGGGATGGAAAAAAATTGGGGAAATTTCCGACATTTGGTCAAAAGCGTTGGAACCAAGTGTCAGAATTTCCGCCAAATGTAGTAGTGATGGTCCACATGGGCAGGAATATTAGGAAATTTTAAAAGGAATATTTCTTTGAATATTATTTTTTCTGACTGGGATGTACGGATGCCTAGTCAACATCCTTGTCACCAAAATTTACATGTTTATCCAAGCGATTACAATGCTCTAACTTTCTCATACGATTTTCATTTTGAGTGAAACAAAGTGTGTTAAAATCAGGAAGACAAGACCTATCCAGTCATTTTAGTTTCAAGTGATTCTAAACACTTTTATTTTTTACCAAATTTTTTCCCCCAATTTAGTTTCTGATCACTCCTTCCCATTGACAGGATTTTGGACCCACAAAAGTTGGTTATCTGATTAAACACCTTGATGTACCAAAGCGATCCCTCGGTGCTTGGAAAGTTGACTGATGACATTCCCATTGAGAATCATGTTCCTCCTTTGAAAAAACATGCATTCGATGGAAGCTTCTCTTTGGAACCCACTTTTCCAATTTAATCCCATCTGAGTGAACTACAACATTGAGTTCTAATATTAGTGATCACAAGAAAGTAAATGACCATTATTTTTACCTCCACAGTTCCAAATTCCACATCTGGAATAATGCATTCACCATATCTTTTGCTTCTTGGTGTCAACACATCAAATGGTCTACAATGGCTGTTGTTTTGCTGCAAAATTTTTGGCATCTTGTCCCTCTTTCCACTTCTTGATTTCATCATCTTCCAGTATTGACATGTTTCTCATGCCATGATCTGAGAATTAAGGCTAATCATGAGCCTCTCACTCAAGTGTGGACCTTCCAAAATCCTTAGACATCTTGTCACAAGAAAAACCATTAACTTGAATAACACATCATGCAAGAAACACAAATTGACGACCTCTTCATTTTGCTCCTTCAAAGCAACAAATGTCACATCCTGTGAACATCACCATGCATTATTACATCTTGGTGTACAAATCCATCAACCAAACACAAGTCGACAAAACATGGCTCTTCAAACAACTGACTCTCAAGTCAAACAAAAGCATGTACAACAACTTGACGATTATTTTCCCAAAACAACAAGAATATAACATCTCATGAAATAATTCATCAACATCTTCCTTTCTTCCTTGGAGACAAAATCAACTCTTCCAAGTCAATATGACATGCATGTAACACACAATCGACCAACACAATTCGACACTCATGCATGTGCAAATGATCAACACTTTCAAGTTGACAAAATTCATGTTAAAAAAGAAATCAAACAACACAATTCAATCACTCATGCATGTTCAATCACAATGCAACTATAAATAACTCCATTGTTCACACACACAAACTCTCACGCATGTACATAATGCTCAAATCTCTTGCAAGTACAATCAGAAATACAAGAAACCCATTAGTATGTACAAGTACTTAAAGAGCTGAAATGACCAAATTTAGACCCAATTCGACCTTTGGTATTGCTGCAGAAAATTTGATCAACATACTCCTATTTCAAGCACCTTCCTGGCATAAACATGCAACATGCATTCTAGAGAAAAATAAATGCATTCACATTCAAATTGAAATTACAAATTTTTTAAGTCCCTATATTAATAGTATAGTCCATTATTATGTTTGTATAAACCCCTTATTGTTATTGTTGTACCCCTGTAACCCCCATATTGTTATTATTGTGCCCTTATATTATTATTGTTAGGTCGACAAGGGTTACATTGTGGCCCCATGGACTCCTATATATAGAAAGGAGGTTTTGTCATTTGTATCATCCAAGAATTGTTCATTCATTTAATTTATTGGAGGTTTCCCTCTCGAAGTGGCTCATTTATAAGGCGTTGATATCTCTTTTATTCTATTTTTGGAGCTGGTTTCACAACATTTGGTATCAGAGCTTTGGATTCTAGGGTTTCGCTGCTCCAAACAGGTCATTGTGGCACTTGCGCTATAAATTTTTTTATACGAAGATTTAGAAACTAAAATTTTTAGAGTACGAAGATGAAATCCTGAGGAATATCATCAAAAAATTTCAGAGCTTGGTTCACAATATTTTCGGATATATGATCTGTGGAAGTTAGGGATTTTTGCAGGCTCCTGAATTTCACTTAAAAAGGTCATCGCGGAATTTTCGCTATAACTTTTTTTCAACAAAGGTTTAGAAGATGAAATTTTTAGAGCACAAAGCTGAAATCATGAGGAACATCTTCACAAAATTTTAGAGCTTGGTTCGCAATATTTTCGGAGATATGATCTGTGGAAGTTAGGTATTTTTCAGGCTCCCGAATTTCATCTCAAAAAGGTGATCATGGGAAAATATTCATAACGCTCTCTTTGAGAATCAGATTGGAATTCTGTAAAAAGTAACTGGAAGTACACAGATTGTATTTTCCTGTCTACAAATGTTAGAGTCAAAGGATAAAATAGTGGCACGTGGTAAGTCATACAAATTCGCTCTACTGAACCAGTCCATAATTAGATCATTGTGGGAGATTGGACATAACTTTGCCTTGAAGAATCCAAATCAAGTCAGACCTGTGGAATTTGAAATATGCTTCAGAGGACTAATACGGGGTCTAAGTTCATATATTGAGGATCTTCAAGTATAGAGATAAGTCAATTTCAATATCGAGCTCCTCAAAAGAAAGTAAAAGGTGTGTATTTGTTTTTCCCGAATTTCATAAGTCTTGTTTGAAGAATCAAGTTGAACTGATTCCAAGGGCATATTGTAGAATAGATTTCAGTATTGGATTCTAAAATGGCCCCTAAAAATAATTCAACACCCATTAACCCTTTATAAGGCTCTACTATGACTCATGAAGATGAAGAATGGCAACATGACATATCAAAATTACAAGAGCAAGTGCAACAAATTTCGCTCTTGCAAAGAGCAACAAAAAATGACATGGAAGTTTTGAAGAAAGGCCTAGAAACTAAGATGGATGGTTTGAAGAAAGGCGTGGAATCTAAGATGGATGGTTTGAAGAATGGCATGGAAGCTAAGATGGATGGCATGGAAGCTGGCATGGAATCTAAGATGGCTAACATGGAAGCTAAGATGGAAAACATGAAGAATGATCTAAAAGCAAACATGGAAGGTTTGACAAAGTTGATACAAGAAATGTTTCCTAATGGTGAAAATATAGTAGAGGAAACTCATGATGAGAACAAAATAAATGTTAATCGTGATTTCATAAAATCTAATGTTGGCGGGAAGAACCACCATATTCCAAAAATGGATATGATGAAGTTTGATGGAAAGGATCCTGTAACATGGATACTACAGATGGAGCAATATTTTGATCTCCATAATGTGCAAAACACACAAAAGGTACGCATTGCAACTTTACATTTAGAACAAAATACATTTGTATGGTATCGATGGCTTTGCTCCCGTAAAAAAATTGTCACTTGGTCCATTTTTACGGAGGAAATGATAGCACATTATGAGGATACAAAGAGCAACACCTTCTTTAGCCAATTGATAAATCTCAAACAAAAGGGTTTAGTGGGGGAGCACATTGAAGACTTCCAAAAATTGAATATAAGGGTAACTGATATTCTAGAGGAACACAGGATTGATCTCTTCATAGGTACTTTAAAGGATAACATCCAACATGAATTTCGCATTTTGGAACCTGATTCATTGGAGAAGGCATTCAGGTTGGCAAGAAAAATTGAATGTAAAATTATGGCGACAGGGAAGCCTGCCACTCACTTCTATAAATATGGAAGTGTTGCTACTCCTAAATTTCCACAACCTACAAGGTTGACACCACAAAAATTGGAAGAAAAAAGAGCCAAAGGGATTTGCTACAGTTGTGATAGAAAATACGCTAAAGGTCATAAGTGTGCTGAGAAGAAATTATTTTACATAGATTGTGAAGAGGAAGAAGAAAATGAACAAGAAGAGGATATACACCAGGAACCAGCCCTAGAAGAGGAAGAAATGAGTCCGACCAGATCGTGTAATGCATTGGTAGAAATTACCACTCCTAAAACTCTCAAGATAGAAGGACATATCAAGAAGAAAAAGGTAATAGTGTTGATTGATTAAGGTAGTACCCATAATTTTATTCATTGTAAGGTAGCCAAGGAATTGAATTGTTTCCTATACCCAGCACCAGAATGTCAAGTGATGGCTGCAAATGGAGGAACTATAAATTGCTCTGGAAAATGCCATAATATCAAGCTAACCATGGGGGAATATGTATTGACTAGTCCAATGCTTTCCATTCCTATGGGAGGTGTTGATGTTGTACTAGGAGTACAATGGTTACAATCTTTGGGGACGATAACTTTTAATTTTCAAGAACTTTTCTTGAAATTTTTTTCAGAAGGAAAGGAAGTCGAATTACGGGGTATTGCAGGGAAGCTGGGAAAGATAATAAGCTCTAATGTCATGAAAAAGCTTCTAAATAAAGAACAACGAGGTGTAATTGCACAATTATGCTCACTAGAAGTTCCAACATCAAAATCATCTATTTTTGCAGATCTCCAAAAAGTCTTGGACAATCATTCCAAAGTGTTTGAAACTCCCAAAGGACTCCCACCTATTCGTGATCATGATCATGCTATTCATTTGATTCCAGAAAGTGTTCCTCCAAAAATCAGGCCTTATAGATATCCTTATGTCCAAAAGAGCTAAATTGAAGGTATGATTGCAGAAATGTTAGAGGCTAGTATAATTCAATCTAGTCAAAGTTATTTCTCTACTCCTGTAGTATTGGTACACAAGAAGGATGGATCATGGTGCATGTGTTTGGATTATAGGGAGCTCAATAAGCTCACCATTAAAGATAAATTTCCCATTCTTGTGATAGATGAATTATTGGATGAGTTACATGGAGAAATTTATTTTACCAAGTTGGATCTTCGTTCAGGATATCACCAAATTAGAATGAAGACTGAAGATATTCCAAAAACAACATTTCGAACTCATGACGGTCATTATGAATTTTTGGTCATGCCTTTTGGCCTTACCAATGCACCTTCTACATTTCAAGGGTTGATGAATTCCATTTTCAAACCCTTCCTTAGAAAATTTGTGCTAGTATTTTTTGATAATATACTAATCTACAACAGGTCTTGGAAGGATCATGTTGAACATGTTGACAGGGTGCTCAAACTATTGCAGGAGAAACAATTATATGCAAAAAAATCCAAATGTTTCTTTGGAGTACAAGAGATGGAATATCTGGGTCATATTGTATCTCACGAGGGTGTTAAAGTAGACCCTAACAAAATTATAGCCATTAAGGAATGGAAAGTCCCCACAACCATAAAGCAGTTGCGAGGATTTCTTGGGTTAACAGGGTATTATCGCAAGTTTGTTAAGAATTATGGGAGAATAGCAACACCTCTAACAAAATTATTGAAGAAAGATGCATTTTCATGGACTCCTGAAGCAACTAAGGCCTTTGAACATCTTAAAGAGGCAATGTGCCTAGCACCAGTCTTAGCT
This sequence comes from Pinus albicaulis, assembly GCA_034641835.2. Classification (NCBI taxonomy): domain Eukaryota; kingdom Viridiplantae; phylum Streptophyta; class Pinopsida; order Pinales; family Pinaceae; genus Pinus; species Pinus albicaulis. The sequence goes on from CM076571.1 coordinate 999,316,591, forward strand.
ACGCCAGACTTCACAAAAACCTTTATTGTGGAATGTGATGCCTCAGGAAATGGAATTGGTGTTGTTTAATGCAAGAAGGAAGACCCATTGCTTTTGAAAGTCGTCCAATCAAAGGAAAGTATTTACAGAAACCTATTTATGAGAAGGAAATGTTAGCAATACTGCATGCACTAAAGAAATGGCGAACTTACCTAATGGGAAGACACTTCAAGGTAAAAAATGATCTTGATAGTCTTAAACACTTTTTGGAACAAAGACTATCTTCAGAAGAGCAGCAAAAATGGGTCACAAAGATGTTGGGTTATGACTTTTAAATAATCTACAAAAAAGGAAAGCTTAATGTTGTTGCAGATGCACTCTCAAGAAAGAATGAAGAGGTGGAAGCATTGCTTTGTGCCATTTCTATTATCCAACGAGATTGGATAACTGAAGCAAGAGATGAATGGAAGAAGGACAAAGATGTATGGACACTCATTCAAAAGTTGCAGCAAGATCATAGTACATCCGATACATTTAGTTGGAAAAATGATTCCTTATGGTACAAAGATCGCTTATATCTTTGTAAGAATTCCCAACTAAAACAAAATATTCTTTTGGAATTGCACACTTCTCCTTTAGGAGGACACTCAGTATTTTTAAAAACTTACCACAGTGTGAAGAAATAATTTTTTTGGGATGGCCTTAAATATGATATTCAAAAGTTTGTGGTGGAATTTTTGGTTTGCTAACAGAATAAAGTGGAGACAATTAATACCTCGGGTATTCTACAACCTTTATCCATTCCAAGTCAACGTTGGGAGGAGATTTCAATGGATTTTATCACAGGTTTACCTAAGTCTGAAGGAAAGAGTGTCATCATGGTGGTAGTTGATAGAATTACCAAGTATGCACACTTTTGCGCATTATCTCATCCATTTAAAGCAAGTATATTTGCTACTACATTTATGGACACAATTAAAAAGCTACATGGAAACCCAAGGGTTATTGTGAGCGACAGAGATCCCATTTTTACTCGAAATTTATGGAGGAAGTTATTTTCTTGTTTGGGTACTCAATTAGCTCATAGCTCATCTTATCATCCTCAATCTGATGGTCAAACTAAGATAGTAAATAAATGTTTGGAAGGATATCTTTGTTGTTTTATATCTTATAAACAAACACAATGGGTCAAGCGGCTACCTCTCGCTGAATGGTGGTATAACACTTCCTTCCATACTGCAGCAAAAATGACCCCATTTATGACACTTTATGTATATCATCCACTATCCATCACATCATCTTTAAGAAAAAATTCAAAGGTTCAAGCAGTGGAAGATCACATCGAGCATCAAAAAGAAGTTCTCCAACTCTTAAAGGATAACCTGAATTTGGCACAAAATTGAATGAAATAATAGGCAGATCAACATCACAGCGAGAGAAGTTTTGATGTAGGAGACTGGGTATTTTTACAGCTACAACCATACAAACAAATTTCCCTCAAGCAAGCTAAGAAGGATAATAAGTTATTGCCAAAGTACTATGGTCCTTACAAGGTGTTGCAAAATATTGGTACTATGGCATACAAATTGGAGCTTCCTACTTCCTCACGAGTGCATCTAGTTTTCCATGTTTCATGCTTAAAGAAGGTTATAGGTGAAAATATTCCAGTTCAAACAATATTTCTAGAACTTGATGAGGAAGGAAAAATACTACAGGAACCTGAAGTAGTCACGAAAACAAGAACTCGACAGCTACGAAATCGATCAATTTCAGAGTATCTCATCAAGTGGAAGAAATTACCCATGAAAGATTCTACATGGGAGGATGATAATTTTATACAGAAGCACCCAGAGCTACTCAAGTGTTGAGGACAACATTTTTTTGAAGGAGAGGGGCATGTCAAGTCCCTATATTAATAGTATAGTCCCTTATTATGTTAGTGTAGCCGCCCTTATTGTTATTGTTGTACCCCTGTAACCCCCATATTGTTATTATTGTGCCCTTACATTATTATTGTTAGGTCGGTTAAGGTTACATTGTGGCCCCACTAGGATTACATTGTGGCCCCATGGACTCCTATATATAGAAAGGAGGTTTCTTCATTTGTATCATGCAAGAATTGTTCATTCATTTAATGTATTGGAGGTTTCCCCCTTGAAGTGGCTCATTTCTAAGGCGTTGATATCTCTTTTCTTCTACTTTTGGAGCTGGTTTCACAACAAAATTTCCATCTTTGCTGCATCTAAGTGAGTCAACATAGCTCCACTTTTCCAACATCTTGCTTTGTGAAATATGCAACATACTTTCAAGAGAAAATAAATGCATCCACTGTGGCAAAGAAATTCATCAATAAGGCAATATTTGCATCAATAATCAAAAGAAATGCAAGGCCTTAATTGGTTAAGAAATCTAACCATCTCTTTCCAAACCACTTAAATGGCGCTTCTTTCAGCTGCACTTCATCATGTGAATCATCCTGACCCACATCAATTATGGAATCCTCTTTTCCATTCTTGTCAAGATCTCTTTCCACCTTCTTCAAATGTCGTGGATGACTTGTTGGATACAAATTCCAACACTTGTCTACAAGATGACACTGCTTATGGAAATGAGTGCAAAATAAATGCATCTTCTTTTCAACATGGTTTGCATTATCCAATGGACCTTTGTTTTTTTTTCTCCTTTGTTTTGAAAGTTTCCTGTGTGTAATATTCCTAAAATTAGCATGTAGCTAATGGGAATATTAAATTTTGTTTCTTGCACTTAGTAGGTGAATAAATGGGGGAAAGAGACCCATACTTGTCTTGTATTAGCATAAAAGCCCTCTTGGTGTGAAAAGGGGATCTCTCAGTGGATTGATTTTTCACTTTCCATGTATGAACAGGAAAAGAATCATGTTGATTTAGTCAAGTTGACCAAGTCAACATCGCAGTATGGAGGAGCAACCCTAATAGAGCTACAACGCAGTTTTGGAGGGAAAGTGTTCACATGGTGTTGGAAACCCTAATAGGTGGGACCCAAGGTGAGGAGGCTCACAAACCTTATGAGGAGGAAGATAAAAAACATTTGAGGTTAGCTTATGGATTATTTATTTTGGTCTGCTTAGACTCTTGAGCATTCTTCAGCTGTTGAGTTGAGTATGCAGTGTTGTGCAACACAAGGAATTCCTGCTTAGGGATTCCTTCTCCTTTATTGAGTGATCTCTTGGAGGAGTTATGTTCTTCATTTTCCCACATCTGGGCTTGAGGCCAAGCATCCTACTTAAATCACAACGTTATTCCTGTAGCAGTGGACATTGTGTTTCAGGGTGTTGTAGTGGGAGACTTACAACACTAGCTCTTGAGCTTATCTTTCAAAGGAGGGAGATCCCCTTGCTTTGCAAGATCTGTATAGGAGATTCCAGAGCATATTTTACATCTTGGCATGTGGCCCAATCACTTTTCATCTTCTACAGTGCAGTTAGCTTCAAAAACTGCATCATTTTCTAGAGTGTTGTAGTAGCAGGGTTTGATCCCTTTCTTGTGAGCTTAGTCCTAGGAGGAAGGGCCAACCCTTCTCCCGGAAAGCTCTGTATCTTATTATTCTTCTGTCATTTGTATATTTCAGCTAAATTTATTAAGTGATATAGTACAACTGCATTTTTTAGATCCAGATATGAAGATCTTTACTTTTATACATTGTACTCTCATGAAACCCTTGCTGGCTTATTCTTATTGTGTATAAAAAGGAAGGAATCTCTAGTTTCTCAGCCATTGATTCATTGTATACTCCAGATATATTTTGTCTCATCATTTTATTCATAAAACCTCACTAAAATAACGTTGTCATATGCTTCAGTCTTTTCTGTTGATGTCAGTCATGGGATTTGGGCTTATTTGAGGAGATTTGACTTGGGGAGATCTGTTTAAGGTGGCTAGAGTGATTTGTTTCATCTCTAATTCTGCATGTGAGTTTTATAGGACATATTCTAAGGGATACCAGTCCCATTCCTCATAGGTATAGCATTATTTTCTGAAGATAGTTGTTTTATGCCCTATATTGATGCATTTCCCCACTTGGGGAGGAGAATATAGGCCATATTCTTGCTGAGGTTATTTCATCTACTGGTGAGATGTTATTTTACATATAGTGAGCTAATTCACATTTCCAAGCTCATGATTTTCTGAAGCTCCAACTTTATAATATCTTTAGATATTATATTTTTTGTAGAAAATCCCTATTTTGGGATATTACAGTGGTATCAAAGCTTCCATCTTGGCTCAGCCTGTGGATTTCAGATCCAATCAGAAGATAAGAAAAGAGGAGAACAAAATTATGGAGAGGATGAGATTACTCTCATCAATTTTCAGATCTAAGAGGGAAGAAGAGAGATGCAGTGAAACTCCAAAAGGGTTTCAAGGAGGAGAGAGCTGTAGTGAGACCTCTAGAAGGTTTCAAGAGGAAGAAGAAGACCCAAGAACTTCCTATTCTCATAGGGGGATTGAATACCAAGAAGAACTCTTAGAACATGAGATCCTGAGTGGATATTTGGCAGAGTACAAGAGCCAACCTAGAGCTTTCAAAGAGACTCTAGATATTCATCAGTTTATCCAACTGAAAGAAGAGAGGAGGCCATGCAACAATAGGATGATAAGGGGAAATATATTCCTACTGTCTACCTTTGATGGATCACCCTTATGTATAGCAGAATCTTGGGTGATGAAGTTAGAATAATTTTTCCTACTACATCCAGTGGTGGAAAAAGAGGCTGTGGAGATCTCAACGCTGCACTTGGAGGGCAAGGCAAGCACCTGGTGGTTCAACCATGTGAGTCATGCAAAATTTTCCACTTTTGCAGATTTCACTCACCGGATAATTAGAATATTTGACAGCAGAAGATCAGAGGAGGAGGAGTCTTCTTCTCCACTTGAGGAGCCTTGTACCAATGCTGTCAAAATCATGGAAGGGAAGCCATCTGTAGCAGTAGTTGGATCATCCAACATAATGGAGGGAGGAACTCTTGCAGACATACAAGATGTTCCTGGGGCTCACCAAGGTATGCATGGATTTCCATTTGTTATCCTTTCAAGAAATCTTATGGTAAATCTTTGGGAGTTGTCTCCACATGGTAAATCTGCAAAATTTTCAAATCTTATGGTAAATCTTTGGGAGTTGTCTCCACATGGTAAATCTGCAAAATTTTCAAATCTTATGGTAAATCTTATGGTAAATCTGCAAAATTTTACACTTTTGCAGATTTCACTCACCAGATAATCAGAATATTTGACAGCAGAAGATCAGAGGAGGAGGAGTCTTCTTCTCCACTTGAGGAGCCTTGTACCAATGCTGTCAAAATCATGGAAGGGAAGCCATCTGTAGCAGTGGTTGGATCATCCAACACAATGGAGGGAGGAACTCTTGCAGCCATACAAGATGTTCCTGGGGCTCACCAAGTAATGCATGGATTTCCATTTGTTATCCTTTCAAGAAATCTTATGGTAAATCTTTGGGAGTTGTCTCCACATGGTCAAGGATCAAAACACATTTCTGATGTGGAGCAACAAGCTTGCACAACGCTGTGCAACTTTGGTTTGATCCAAGAGGGGATAAACATTCATTCCTTTGCACCTTTATTGAGTTGCATGTAGCATGAGGGGTTAGGGTGAAAGATTTTGGAGGGCATAATGCATGTTGTGCCACTGTTTGATGATGTTTTTCCTTCAGCACACTTGGATTCTTTTGAACTCAAGAGGATTATTGGTGAGAGGTCTTCTCGAGGACATCTCCAAGGGATTACATCTCAACTTCCCATGAGGTGTAAGGAGAAAGATCTGCTTTGGGAGATTGGTAGTATTCATTCGGAAGATACAAAGGGAGAGAATTATTGGAGGCATCCACATTTGGATGAATGGAGGTGGATGGAAAGCAAGAGGTTGGTGAGCCACTTGCAGATCTATGACACAGGGCAGCAAGGAGAAAAGCTGTGCTGGCTACTCTTAAGGGAGTTTGGCCATCTTGGGTCACACCCTTTTTCAAGAGGAATGTGGTGGATGGATGGCTTTGGAATATGGAGTTTCAAAGGGAGGAGTCATGGAGTGACAAAAGCCTTATCACTAAATCCTACAGTGCTGTCACTTGGGAGTATGCTTTTGTTGATGGAGTGTTCCAAGGGGAATATGCATCTTCTCATTCTACAGACTTTTATGAGGATATTTTCATGGGAGAGCTTACTCATGGACCTCAATTTTAGCTTACTCACCATGCATGGTAAGAAATACATTTCTGTACTTGTTGATTACTCCATTGACTATTTGTATCTTCTCACCATATATGAACAGTGCATTGCTCCACAAGAGAGCAAGAGTATTTTTGGGTTTCATGGTCACTTTAGGGCCAATGTTGGTAATGCTAGT